>JANIHY010000208.1:58769710-58786704 GCA_027479065.1 Erythroxylum brevipes
CTTTTTATTTTTATGATACTAAACAGTTTACTGTATAATCTCTTTTAAAAAAGCTGTTTTTTTAATTGACAGTCAAACAATCAACTGACTTTTAAAAAAAGTTCTTCTTAGAAAAATTCTACTGACAAAAGCTCTATTAATAAAAGCTCTACTGATAAAAGCTCAACAAAATGGGTCCTTAGTCACCTGCTTCGGCCAAGTAAACACCTCTTAGGAGACAAAAAATAAAAAATAAAAAAAAATCATTCTAAACTTCTTGCGTGAGCGAAATTTATTGCAAGTGTCACAGTTGATAACTTCACATTTACAGCAACCAAAATTGCAGAGAGCTTGAAACTGAACCTCGTACCCAAGTAAGCAACTCAGTTCTAACTTCTAAGTTCTAACCAAGCATTCTTAGTTGTTGTGCTTATGGGCGCTCCGTGGCTTCAAGACTCTGGACTCTTACTGTCTCTTTTGAGGCCTGTCTCGTGTAGCTTGTAGCTGTCCATAGCTCAAAGCCAAAGGGTCTTGGTGTCACCCCACCGTTTTCCTCTTGATCGCCATTTGTAGCTTCCTTTCTCGTCTCTCTGAAATGATTACCTTTGTTCCATGACCTTTCTCCTTCAGGTAACTTACTTGAGCCCCAAAGCATTACCTTTTCCTCTTGTGATTACTGTACTTTTCTAGTTTTTTGGGTGTGCGTTAATGGAAGCTAATCAATTTCGTTTCTTGTTTTCCTTTGTGTGTTTTTTCTTCTTATATGGAATGCCTGCGCTCTATGTTATGTATTCTGTCTGGTTCTGTTATATGTTCATGGAAATGATAGCTGCACAGCGAGGGAAAATTTCAGTTCTTGCTAGCAATTATGGTGTGATCTTTAATCAGGCAACTCTTCAACTTGGGTTGTGGTAATTTTGCTTTTCATTGGGTTGCAATTGGTTGTCTTGTAAAGGGTTTATCTTGTTGACCGTTGGAGTAGAATTGGGTGTTGGTTTGTTGCAGTTTCCCGTTAGTGACTGGAAACTGTGTTGTTTCTTTTCGATTGGATAAGATGATGACTTAAGCTCCACAGGATTTTGTGACGGGCATAGTTGGAAGTTCAAAAGCAGAACAAACATAAACTCTTGCGTGTACACTTCGAGTTTGAGTAACCGAGGTAAACAATTGCAAGTAGTTGTGTGAGTGACACGGGGATTTCATTTTCTCTTTATATTTGGTTTGAGTTTCTGAACATATTCTCTCTGATGTTCAACATGTGTGAATTATATGAGAGATTCAGATTAATGTGTGAAGCTGCTATGTATTTAAAGGAGAATGTCTCCGCTGTCAGCTTTCCAATAGGAACATAAGTTTTTTTTCTTTTTTCGGTGGATGTTTTAGTTCTTTGTTGCCATAATCTGCTTTAGAGGCTCCATAGGAGGGCAAGAACGTCGTGGATTTGGCCACTTGATCATTTTAAAGTTTTAAGGCAGGAGGAAATTTCTCAGCATATCTGTAAAAATTGTGGGAAACCATCATTTCAATTAATTTGCTCTGAGCCAGCACTACACTAGCCAATGTATTTCTTCCAGCTTTTTATCTTGTGCACATGAGGTCACCTTCATTGGGGAAGGACAACATGTCTCAACATCTTAATGACTTTAGTCTATTGAGTTTATGAATCAATAATTTGGGTAATCCAATCACACTATCAGAGGGTCTGTTGCTCATGCATAATCCCCAGTTTGGTATGTAGACTATAGGCGAGTAATGTCTGTTGGTTTGTTCTCTCTCCTTTACATGTTATGTCTATGCAGGTGATGAGCATCTGCACTTTTTCAATGTGCATTTGTAGAAAGATAGTGATTGTTTGAACTTCAAGAAAAACAGTAAGGTGCAATTTGTTTGACACTTTTGTATAAGATAACATATTCAGAAGTGTCTGACCTCTTAAGATTTTAGTGCTCAAGCTTTAAAATTTTGCAGTTGAGTAACCAATCTTTTAAAACCTTAATAATTCAGTTCAATAGGTTATTTTTGATGATATGACATGTCTACTAAATGTTACATGTATACTTCATCTATTAGTCACATTAACAAAAACTAATGTTTTAAACTGAATTGTTAAGGTTTTAAAACTTGATCGCTGAATTGAAAAATTTAAAAGCTTGAGCGCTGAATTGAAAATCCCAAAAGGTTGAGCTCTTTAGAATTGGTTATCACTTTTTCTATTGGAAAATAAAAAATTATTATTTACTAATATGCATTGACTATTCATGGAATCTTTTGGAAAAAAAATGCAATATTAAGAATTTTAAGAGTTGTTGATGAGGTGTTGATCATTTGCAGACAATTGATCTAATTGTATGTGGGAAGTCACTGTTAGGTAGTTGATATGGCATTTAGGGGATTTTGGAGAGAAAGGTAGCGTTAGAGAGAGAGAAGTGCTATTGAGGTTCAGTGCAATCTACTATCTCAATTCCATATCTAGTGGCAACACAAAATTTTGTCTTTTTTTTAGGTTCTTTGTTACATTGAGAATGCCAACTCATAATCATACTGAGTTTATTGGTCAGTATAAGATGCTTCCACCAGAGCCAAGAACTTTTCAAGATCGTGAAGAGTTGGTCACGTATGTTCGTGACTTTGGGGCAAGTCAAGGATATGTGGTAACTATCAAAAAGTCTAGGAAGGACAAAAGAGTTATCCTTGGCTGTGATAGAGGAGGTGTCTATCGTAATAGGCGCAAGATTGATGAAAGCCAGCGCAAAAGGAAAGCATGTTCACGCCTTATAAATTGTCCTTTCGAAGCAATAGGAAAAAAGGAAGATGATGCATGGGTACTTGTTGTTAGAAATGGAGAACACAACCATGAACCTTTAAAAGACATGTCTGAGCATCCTTATAGTCGTCGTTTTTCTGAAGAGGAGGTTAGACAAATTAAAATGATGACTGAAGCTGGTATAAAACCCCGTCAAGTGCTCAAAGCTCTCAAACAAAGTAATCCTGAGCTACAGTCAACACCAAGGCACTTATACAACCTTAAAGCAAAGATCCGACAAGGAAATTTTTCAGGTTAGATCCTGGTCCTAGTTTTCTTATGTGGATCCCTTTTTTGTGTCATTGAAAGTGTTAAGATCAAAGAATTCAATAATATCCTGACCTTTTGTTTGATGGGAATGATAACACATCACTGCATGTGAAGTACTTGAAATTATTTTCTCAGTATAAGCCTGTAGTTGTTCATTGTAAAATGTTGCTGATGATGAATAAAAGTCATCTTGCAGAAAAAAATTTGACGTCATGGACACCAAACAGATTTATTGCTGTAAACTCAAGTACTGATTCTGCATCCGGGTCCTTAAAGCAAAAGAATCAACCTGTAGGTTTGATTTAGTAGTTTCTCTGTCCTTTGCTCTGTCAGTGTTAGTCTTTGTTACTCCTCTTTCTCTTCTTTCATTCCTTTTCTTGATTTGAAAGAAGTGACTCCCTCTTCTTGACTTGAAAGAAGTGACTGGGACTAAAAATTTTTCTTAACTAACTGCAGCAGAAGGTGTGTAACTTTATTGATGGAAAATTTGTAGAGTCACACAGCTCTACAACCATTGAAGTTATAAATCCTGTAAGTTCATTAACTGCTTTAAGGGTCCCTCGATAAATACAATTGTGTTGTTGGCCTTTAATATAGCCCTACTTCTTAAAATAGGCTACGCAAGAGGTTGTTTCTCATGTTCCTTTCACAACCTATGAAGAATTCAAAAATGCAGTTATTGCAGCCAAGAGAGCTTTTCCTTCATGGAAAAACACTCCTATCACAACTCGTCAACGTATCATGTTCAAGCTACAGGAACTTATTCGTAGGGATATGGTTGGTGTACCTAATTGATCTTTTCAATTATCTTTTGTTAAATTGTTTTCTGAGGACAAAGTTCTTCTTTCAGGATAAGCTTGCCATGAATATCACCATTGAGCAAGGTAAAACACTGAAAGGATCACAAGGTGATTTACTGCGTGGTTTAGGTCAGTAGAGCACTTTCTTAGTTCAACCTACTTTATTTACCATTATCAGGTGCTTAATTCGCAGAGGTTAACTGAACCAAATTTTTTTGTCATAAATTTGGATAGAGGTAGTTGAGCATGCTTGTGGAATGGCGGCTTTGCAAATGGGTGAGTTCGTCCCAAATGCTTCTAATGGAATTGATACATTCTGCATTAGAGAACCACTTGGTGTATGTGCTGGGATATGCCCTTTTAATTTTCCAGCAACAATGCCATTATGGGTACGTCCCCTGTACTTCTTGTTTCTTGTTCTTGGTTAACTACTTAGTGTTTGTCCCAGTTAACGGGTGATGTTCCTTGTTTCTTCTTGTTTCTTGCAATTATTGGTGCAATTTAACTCCCAAATGGTTCTTGCAAATGTGTAAGTTTGTCCTTGAAACAAGAGGGTATAGAAAATATCAGAGGATAAAACACTTTATTTCTTTGATTATATGTAATTTATGCATGAGTATAATCTATTCTAATACTCCTAAACTACTAGATTTTTCGTATATACTAACTGATCCTATCTATAGTATATTTTATCTTATCTACTAGAAGATAAACTTATCTCCTAAACTTATCTACGATAATTATCCAACACTCCCTCTCAAGTTGAGGATAGATATTTATCATTCCCAACTTGCTTAGAATTGTCTCAAATCTTAGGCATGATCTTTGTGAAGATATCAGCTTCTTATGCTTCAGTAGGGACATGGCATAGATCAATGCCTCCTTCTGTTTCACATTTGATAAAACTCCCGTCAATTCTAACATGTTTTGTTTGATCATGTTGAACTGGATTCTTCACTATACAAATGGCTGATTTACTATTACTGAAAACTTTGGTGGGAGAAAAAGCGGTGATCCATACGTCTGGCATCAACCTCTCTAACCAAATAACTTCACAAATTCCTTGTGCAATTGCCCTAAACTCTACTTCTGCACTGCTTCTTGCTACTACAGACTGCTTATTGCTACTATAGACTGCTTCTTGCTTCTCTATGTGACAAGATTCCCCCATAGTTTAGTAAAATAGCTAGATGCTGACCTACTGTCTTCAATACAACTAGCCCAATCTGCATCCGTGGCCCCTTATATGCTTCTTTTCTCATTTTTGCAAAACATTAATCCACTACCTGGGCTGCCTTTGAGATATCTCATAATATGGTTGACTGCTTCTAAATATCTTTGAGTTGAAGAGTACATAAATTGGCTAACAATACTCACAGAATAAGCAATATCTGGTATGGTTAGTGACAAATAGATAAGTTTTCCTACTAACCGTTGGTATCTTCCTTTGTCAACAGGAGGATCTTCTTCATTTTTCTTGAATTTCCAGTTTCTCTCTAGTGGAGTTCCTATAGGTTTGCAATCCATCTTTCCTGTTTCCTCCAGTAAATCAAGAATGTTTCTTTGAGAGATGAAAATATAAAGACAGAAACGATGAAGGAGCTTAAAGAGAGCTGTGTTTGTATTCACGTAAAGCTGACAAATATATACATCAGTTACAAACAGAATTGCTGTAAAGTCTCCTACATAGGTGGAGAAATATTCAAACTAAATCAAATTTAAAACAACCACAAATTAAGGAACTAATTAACTATACAGCAGAGATAGTCAATAGGTAACATTGTTCACAATATAAACGTGATAATAAAATACCTTCCTTACTTCTCGCATTCTCCATTCTAAGAAAGTGTCTTAATGCTACGAGATCTTTTACCCTAAATTCTAGCCTCAATTTTTGTTTAAGATCATTGATCTCACTAGTGTCATCGCTTGTGATTATAATATCGTCCACATAAACAATCAAGATGGATTTCTTTCCATTTTTTCCACACTTCACAAACATTGTGTGATCAGCTTGTCCCTGTTTATATCCTAATCGGCAAAGAGTGTCACTGAACCTCTTAAACCATGCTCGTGGAAACTGTTTGAGGCCTATAAGGATTTTTTTAGTTTGCAAACTCTTTCCCTTCGTTCTTCGGTTTCAAAACTTGGTGGTATCCTCATTTATATTTCCTCATCTAATGTACCATTTAGGAAGGCATTTTTAATATCGAGCTGATGGAGTTCCCGATCTAAATTTGCAACCAATGATAGAAGGACTCTAATTGCGTTCAACTTCGTAACTAGAGAAAATGTCTCCTCATAATCTATTCCATAGGTTTGTGTAAAGCCTTGAGCCAGTAATCTAGCCTTATACCTTTCAATCTCTCCATCTGCCCTATACTTCACGGTAAACACTCACTTGCTACCAACCACCTTTTTCCCTTCGGGTAGATCCACAATCTCCTATGGTTTATTATCAAGTAAAGCTTTCTTTTCTTCAAGTAAAACTTCCTTCCACTTAGGTTCTTAGAATGCATCATGTACATTTCTTGGAATTCTTGCACTTTCAAAGCTTAGTAGTGAAAGCTTCAAACTTTGAAGATAACTTTGAGTAAGTCAAAGAATTTGAAATAGGATATTTAGTACATGATCTTACCCCCTTTCGTAGCGCAATTGGCACATCTAAGTTACTTACCATAGTCTCTCTAGGAGCCGATTCTTGGACCAATTATTGGCCATGTTGAGAAGCTTTAGGCTTTCGAGAATACACTAAGGTTGGTTTTTTGAGAATTGGTTCTCCCACTGAATTGGACTAGACAGTTTCAGGTTCAATGGTAGGTGTTTGCGGTGTTTGCGATGTTTGTGAGTTTTGTAGGAAGGTTTGTGAGATAGGAAGTGATATGCTTGGGTCCTAATAAATCTCTTCATTGGATGTCTCCCTCTAAAGAGAGGCATTGGTGAAGTATGGTTGTTTTTTGAAAAAAGTGACATCATATGAAACAAAAAATTTGTTTGTACAAGGTGAGAAACACTTATAACCCTTTTTAGTGGGTGAGTACCCAACAAACATACATTTAATAGCTCGTGGGTCAAGTTTGCTGGGTTGATTGTTGTGTACGAAAATAGTACACCCAAAGACTTTAGGAGGAAGAGAATTAAGGAGCTTAATGTGAAGAAATTGTTCTAGAAGAACACCTAATGGGGTTCATAATTTAAGAGTTTTTGAAGGAAGACGATTTATCAAGTAGAGACAATTAGAATGGCTTCTCCCCAATAGGAATTTGGAACAAAGTTAGTAAATATCATAGATCCAGCTACCTCTAAAAGATGACGATTCTTTCTCTCCGCTATCCTATTTTGTTGTGGGGTATAACCATAAGAGCCCTAGTGAGTGATCCCATTCCTATTGAGATATTGAATAAAATCAGTTGAAAAGTATTCTCTCCCATTGTCTATACATACTACTTGAATAGAGGTTTGGAATACATTTTGAATGAGTTTGTGGAATTGTTTAAAGATATGATAGGCTTCAGATTTGTCTTTCATTAGATATACCCAATATACCCTTGTATGATCATCAACGAAATTGATAAACCAACAAGTAGCGGTTAGACTTGTAACTCTAGCGGGACCCTAGATATCTCAATGAATTAATTAGAAAGGTTTTGAGGGTATGTATGAGTGTATGGGATAAGTATTTTTGCCTTGTTTTGCAAGGACACATTGCTCACAATATAAAGAAATATGATCTTTATTGATGAAAAGGTTAGGATATAAGATTTTCAAATATGGGAAGTTGGAATGACCAAGGTGTTGATGCCGTAACATAACATCATAATTTGACATAACTTAAAGGGAAATCCTATGTGGTGATTTGGATTCAGTAGGAGTACTCTTTCCTGAGAAGTAGTAAAGTCCATCTTTCTTCTCAGCACTGCCAATCATCTTTCCCGAACACCGGTCTTGAAATTCACAATGAGATGGAAAGAGCATCACAATACAGTCCATGTCTTTAGTTAATTGACTGGCAGATAGTAGATTATAAGTTAACTTAGGCACATAGAGAACATTATTTAATGTTAGTTTTGGCAAACAAACTCTCCCTTGACCAATAGCTGCTGACCTTTTCCCATCCGCGACCCAGACATTAATTTTCTGGTTGCATGACTCATATTGTTCAAAGAGATTAAAAGATCCAGTCATTTGGTCTGATGCACCTAGATTGTGACTTTGGGACTTTAATAATAATTGACACAGGTTAATCTTTATCCACTGGTGTTGCATTAGAGGTTTGTTGGTCATGTGAGTCTTTCTCAGTTGTGATTTTTGTTTGATTCAAGAGTTGATGGGGTAGTTCAATCTGCTGGGGGGACAAGTTTAGCCCTGTGGATTTTTTTGATATCGGATTCTGCTGCATGTGTTGCTCCACATTTTTGTTGAACTCTTTGGTTTTTAGGTTTCCAATAGGTCTTACGGGTGTGGTAAGGCTTATCACAGTGATGACACCACTGCATGTGCTTGGTTTCTTGCTCTCGGGTTTGATGTAGACTCCTTTCGAGGGTTTGCCGCTAAAGCTAAGCCTTGAGAGGTTTGTTCAAAAGTGTTTGAGGTAAGCATGACCTTTTTCCTACTCTCTTCCCTACGAACCTCAACAAACGTTTCTCAGATTGATGGAAACGGTTTTAAATCGAGTAATCTTCCTCGTACTTCATCAAGTCCAACATTAAGTCCCTGCAAGAAATCAAAAACTCTCTCCTTTTTCAATAATTTTTCATACTTCTTGGCATCAGCACAACACTCCCAATTTACTGCATAAAATAGTTCCATTTCCTTCCATAATTCAGTAAGTTATAATACTCAGTAACCAACATATTACCTTGTTGAGTATTTCTGATTTTTGATCTGATTTCAAAGCACCAAGAAGTGTTTTCCAAATCAGAATATATTTCTTGCACAGCTTCCCAGCTTTCTCTTGCAGTTTTGCAGAATAGGTAGGTTCTTCCTATTTTTGGCTCCATTGAATTTATAAGCCAAGCCATGAGAATAGAATTCTCAGCTTCCCAAGCACCGTAAGTGACTGCTGTTTTGTGTGATTGAGGAACAACCCCTATTAGATATCCAGCCTTGCCTCTTCCTTTGATTATGAGCATGATTGATTGGGACTATTCTCGGAAATTTGTTCCATTTAATCTATGTTGTGTGATTTGCAATGAAAGATTATCAATAGAAGGAGATGGAGTTTGGGCTGAAGGTATTATGTAACTAGGTGTTTGGGATGAGGTTTGGGACTCATTAAAGGAACCGAAGGTTAGTTGAACTCCGGCCATGATGTGGCTGGAAAAATTAGGCTACTAGAATCAGTAGCTCTGATACCATGAAATAAGAGGGTATAGAAAATATCAGAAGAAAAAAGCACTTTTACTGCTCTGATTATATGTGATTTATTCATGAGTATAATCTATTCTAATACTACTAAACGACTAGATTTTTTGTATGTAACGACTAGATTTTTTGTATATACTAACTTATCCTATCTATAGTATATCTTATCTTATCTACTAGAAGATAAACATATCTCCTAGAAGATAATTTCCTAAACTTATTTACAATAATTATCCAACAGTCCTAAATGCTCTTGTATCTTAGAGTTTCTCTAGGCAAAGATGTTGGCTTTCCGAACCTTGATTTGCTCAATTATCAAAGTTCATGCTTAGACTTAACTGACTGGATTAGTCTATGGTCCTGTGGTGAATTTTTGGTCAGTTTCATTTGTTTAGGTGTTCTTGCTCTTGCTATTGAAAGATGCAGCTTTCGTTTAGAAGAATAACTTAGCACTGTCAAACCAAAATGAGGTAAGAAAAGGAATTTTTCTCTACTCTAAAAAAGTTGATTATTTGATTTGCAGATGTTCCCGATTGCAATAACATGTGGCAATACATTTGTTCTTAAGCCATGCGAAAAAAATCCAGGTGGGTTAATTTATTTCTGTTCACAATTGTTCAACACGCAAAAATTCTTTGAGTTGCTACCTTTACTGGAGGAAACAAAGTCATATCTTGTCTGTACCATAAACTGCAGTTTAGTTCATAGGAGGCTTGCATGATTGGTATAGATAACAATTATTCAATGCAGTAACGTAATCAGTATCATGTCTGCAATTTTTTTTTTTTTTGAGTTTGTAATAAACTAAACACAGAGCTCGAATCTTACAACATTTCCCAATTGAATGAACAATCCTTGTACTGCTGCAAATTTGATTTTAATGTTTCTACTGATTATGAAATAAGTAATCGTCCATCACTCATGAATCGTCTTGTGATCTGCTGACATTAATAGTATGTAAAGGTGTCTCCCGGCTCTGGGGTTTTTTGCTATTCATAGATTCTTGTGTCTTTGATGTCCTTCGCAAACAATGCATTAACATATATAAACATGTAATCTATGTGATTAAAAATGACACTGATAGCATGCTTTAACTTATTTTTTCAGGTGCTTCTGCAATACTTGCAGAATTGGCTAAGGAGGCTGGTTTGCCTGATGGTGTTCTAAATATTATTCATGGAAACAGTGTGAGGCTTGCTTTTCAAATTCTTTGAAATTCCTCAACATTATGACCAGAAAAAATTGGCTGAAGATATTGGATGTGATTGATCATGTGTGCCCTTTCTTTTATACCCTTTCTATTTGATTTTGAATAGCCTTTCCTGGAATACTATTCTTGGTTCATTTCGCTGACTATCCTTGTCTCTGCTCCTTGTAAGATGATGTTAAACATTACAAGATTCTTAGAAAGCCCTGTTGACGGGGGTAAGTGTATACCCATTGGGGGCAAGGGTTGGGAACATGAATTGGGAGCTCTGTCTTGATTGGTATAGATTCAGAAAAGAATTTCTGAGAATACTAATTTGTTTACTGTGACTTCTCAACTTGCATATTTTGCATTTGGTGCAGGATATTGTTAATTACGTGTGTGATGATGAAGACATAAAAGCTCTATCATTCATTGGTTCAGATGTGGTAAGCTGATTTTGGTACTTGATACAGTAATTGATCTTATTGTATGCAATGATTGTCATCCTATCATTTTTTTAGGCTATAGCAATTTTCACTGCAACATTAGTAGCTCTAAGTTCAGAAGGCTTGCTTATAGTGAATGATGCTGTTAAAAGTATGTCAATATCACTAATGATGTAAAGGGAGTTTTACTGCAGTGTTACACTAATGATGTAATCTGCAGTATGCTTAACAGATTTATTGGAATTAAGAATTGATACTGTGGAGTCTAATTAATAAAGTTAAAGGATTAGTCGCATATAGTCTTCTACTGGTTTGCAAGGACTAAAAAGATATCTCCTCCATTTTTTATTTAGATGTGAAACTTTGTGTGGTTTTTTAAGCTTCCAATCAAGTCCATTAATTGTATAATTGTCAACTTAACGCCCTTATAATAGTCATATACTCATACATGAGGAAAAATTCTCAATCTGATGTAAAAAATTGAAAAGTTTAAGCAGATTTATGTATGAAGGTGTTAATGAAAATCTTTGATACCTGAGGTGTTGTAGAACTAAATTAGATCAACTAAGGATTTCTTTGAATCTAAGTGAATTACGGAGGATTTGATTTGTTCTTGGATTGAACATTTCTAAGGTGGAATTAGTTGCTGGAAATCTCTTCACAGTATTCTCCATTTTCTAGTCTTAACTCAATTGTCAATTGTTACGAGTTTCGGAAAATAAAGGTCATTAAATATGGTGTTGAATATCAAATGCTTTCCCCATGCCTTGTTCACTTGATTTCTAGGCTGGCATGCACATATATGCTAGGGCAGCTGCTGGAGGGAAACGTGTTCAGGTGAAGTTCTTGTATTTGTTGATGTATCTCTATCTCCATCTATCTCAAACAGTCACATGCTCACACATGATTTTGTGCACGTGTTTCAAATGTTCTTGTTGTCTTAATTTTAAGTATGTCTGTATACTGATTTGAGCAGCTGATTATTCTGTGGAATCTTTAGTCTATGATAGGAGGGAAAAATCATGCAGTTATCTTGCCTGATGCAAGCATGGATGATACTTTGAATGCCGTGGTTGCTGCTGGCTTTGGTGCTGCAGGACAGAGGTGCATGGCATTGAGCACGGTTATTTTTGTCGGAGGTTCAATGCCATGGTAGTGTCACTGTGATCTATTTGCCTTCAGCTTTTCTTTATCTTGTTATCCAATCCTCATTCTATCAAGTTCACTATGAGAGCCCACTTACTGCAACTTTGATGTTTCTTAATTCTGCACCAAAGATTTTAGGCTTCTTAAGCGGTAGTTACATTTGCTTTGTCTTGGTTCTTGTGTCCTTAAAAATTGCTATTCCTTGGCAATTTTTATTTTCTGATACTTATAAACATGGAAATTCTTTGTTGGTTACCTAGTATTGTTGTTGCGTAGATAGAAACCGTAGTTGGTATTAAAAGATTTTGTACATTGTGTTCTTCCTACCCATGTAAGCATTCAAGATATGTTGTCTTTTTGTTTCTAGAATGTGAAGACCTCATTCTAAGTTTAGATAACAGAAAGCATAGCAAAAAGAGGTGGTGGGAAATGATGCATGGCTGAATTTCAGTGCATCTCAAGTAGAGCACTAGGAATTTTAGGTTCGTATCATTGGTTCATTTTGCTATTGTAGGCCAACAGAAATCGCATCTTATTTTAGGAAGATAGAGGAACGTCCCTTGTAGTCCCCGTCCTAACTTATCTTTGATTAATGTAGTATATGCACGTTTCCTTATTCTTCTGCTTTTTCTTTCATGTTTCGTTCTTCTTGTTCTTCTTTGTTTCTGTTTTGGGTAATTGTCAAGTCATGCTTCCAGAAATTGCTGATATAGTGCAATCAAGACTTATATCATTGACATCAGTTTTTGTTCATATTTCCAGGGAAAATGGTCTTGTGGAGCGTGTTAAAGCACTTAAAGTTAACGCAGGCACTGATCCCTTTGCAGACCTTGGTCCAGTGATTAGCAAAGAGGTGAAGATACTTGGTTGAGAATATTATGTCATTAACTTGATGAAGTGAAAGTTTATGCTGGTAGCTAGTTTTCTTTTATTCATAATTATGCAAGGTTTGATTTCTTGGTTAAACTTATATACTCCACCTAGCTAGCTTGTGTTTCTTTCTGTTGGTTTCTTAGCATATGACTTGGACATAGTAACTTTTTCTTGAGGTTTTCTTATATCATTAGATGTTACTTATTAACTAGTATTTGTCCAGATGGTTTGGTTTCTTCCCATTGATTTCTAGCTTATGGTTGTTACATACTTGGTTCCTTTTTTGTTACGTTTTCTTATACTCGTTAGATGGGTATGCTAAAATGAACAGGTGAAGGACCGGATAAATAGATTAGTACAGAGTGCAGTTGATAGCGGTGCTCGGCTTCATCTTGATGGAAGAAACATTTTGGTGTGTATTTGTTTCTATCCTTTCTGATGTTGTGCTATTTCATTGCTGATAATATAAAACTGAAATTATTAGACTAACCTGCTCCTGCTCACACATGGGCAAATAGCTGCTGGAGCTTGTTCTACAAATCATGGTTTGTTTTGATGCCCAAAATTAGGCTGTTGATGATAGATTGGTGTGGAGAATCTGTAATTTGTCTTACCACGTTGGGTTTGAAATTTTGGCATATGAGAAAAGAGAGGTACTTAGATCAACAATCATCTCAGTTCTCTACTTTCAGATAAAACTCAACGGATATCTCCAAGTAAGCATAAGCAACTGTTATCCAAAATGAAGTGAACTTTTTTATGAGCTATGTAAACATGACACTAGGAGCTTAGTTAGTGACTATTGACATAATTAGGCCTCACAGTATATACCATTCTCATTTCTTTTTGTTGACTGATAGCAATAATTAATATACTTCTTTCTCACATCTAACCTGGTAAAGTCTTCCATCTAAAACCCTACCTTTACTTGCAAAGGTTAGTGATATATGAAAGTCTTTTCATTCTATTCTAGATGAGTTTACTTTCTTAGTCTGGTCGTTTTAAATCTTTTTTTAGGTTCCCGGATATGAAAAGGGAAGCTTTGTTGGTCCAACAATCTTGTGTGATGTTACTATCAACATGGATTGCTATAAGGTAACTACATTTCACTTCTCGGGTTTTCACATGCTTTTTAGCATAAATCAACTTGGATAATGCATTTTTATCAGTAGTATAATAATTGAACCAAAGACCTTGCCATATTGTTTACAGCAATTTTTGTGTTGAGCAGGAAGAAATTTTTGGACCGGTACTACTGTGCATGCAGGTGCGTCTTTTATTAGTGATTCAATTGCTTTTTGTGAACGGTAAATTTGTCTGTAGTAGGTTGACAAACTCTTTTTGATTGCAAACAGGCTGACAGCCTGGAAGAGGCCATAGCCATTATAAACAAAAATAGGTACTGGCTGTGACTGAGGAAGATGCACTGATGAGCTTTAGTATTGTAAACAAGTTGGACTATATTTTTCTTGTCAAATCTTTTTTTTTTCCTTCCCCCCTTCATGCATACTCTCTCCATGTGGTAGTAAATCATGGTTCAGCTACATTGTTTGCATTTGAAATCTTGTATCCAGGTACGGGAATGGAGCTTCCATATTCACAGCATCTGGGGTTGCAGCAAGGAAGTTCCAGAACGATGTCGATGCTGGCATGGTAAGTCTGGGAAAGATGTGCAAAACGTCCCTTTTACCATCTTTAATTCCTGCATACCCTGTCAATGTAGTACTATTCTGAGACACCATCTGCTAGAGTGCAACAGAAATATGCAAGCTAGAGGCTGAAAAATTGAAGCCTGAATATGGTTTAGTTCTTCAGATGCATTCAATGTAGGGAATACATTGATGGCGTGAATGGAGAGCATTAATACTTTTTGGCTTCAGCTTATTACTTCTTTTTAAATCTTAAGTGAAATTTCCAGTGGAAAATAGCTAAATGAAATTTCAATATCAAAAGTTGTTGTCATGTGCCTACACTGTCCATCCAAGTGGGGCCGTCACAAGTTATCTTAGTCTATATTGGGGTCCTGTATGTGCTCTGTAAGCGTCAGCTCTTCAAAATTATTTGACGTGAGCCTTGTGTTAACAGGTTGGAGTCAATATTCCAATTCCGATCCCTTTGCCATTCTCCACATGGCATGAACCGAAAGCATCATTTGCTGGCGATCTTATTTTTTGTGGTATATCATCTTTCAATTCACTTCTCTAATGCAAAACCCAACCTTGTTCATAGAAAGGGAAACAAGTGAGGAGGAAAAAGATTGGAGTTATATGGCATTGATGAAGAGTTTATGCAGTATAAGGAACTTTTCATTTCATCTCTCTCTCTCTCTCTCTCTCTCTCTCAGTGGAGTATGTTTCTGAAATGCAGGAAAGGCAGGTTTGCAATTTTACACGCAGATAAAGACAGTGGCTCAACAATGGAGGGACTTGCCTAGTCTGGGAGTCTCATTGTCTACTCTCAAGCACTTTGGGATGGAAACAGGAAACAGACAAGTTTCGTTAGGTGCGCCTCCATCCGAGAGAGATTCACCCAGTGAAAGAGTGTCGCCAGCCGTATCAGTTGCATCTGAGAGGGATTCCCCTAGGCAAAGAGAGTTCCTGCACGAGGATTTTCCGAATTCAGGAGTCTCATCCTTACATTCAATTACTGACGAGGATCTACACAGCCAGGGAGCATCTCTAGCGTTGCCTCCAACAGCTGAGCAGGATTTACCAGATAACAACGCGTCCTTCAGTATACTTTCTGCATCGAATTCAAGCCACGAAATAGCTTTAACCATGTCCCAGTCATCTGATAGTGTTTATATACCCCAAACATCTCAGTGGAACGATGCTTCAAGCCTATCTTCTCAAAGGACTGAAAGCATCTCTTCCACATCAATGGGGATTTGTATGTCTGCATCTCAACGGAATGGAAATGTCAGGTCATCTACCAAGAGGAATGAATCAGCATTCTCATTGGCGCCTGGGTGTCTATATGTGTCTACATCTCATGGAAATGAAAACATAGGTCCATCAACATCACAGAGGAATGATAGCAAAGTTTCAAGCTCTCACAGGACCAACAATGCCGCACATCCAGCTTCGGAGAAATTGTATGACATTATAGCAAATCCTACACACTTGAATGACCGTCTGAGCCAAACATTTCAAAGACGTAATTCCATATTCCCACCTCCGGAGAGTAGATACATACCTTCTACATCTCACAGAAGTGATCAGATAAGTCCAGCATCTCAGAGACCTGATGCCATTTCGTCACCCAATTCCAAGAGGATATATATTGCTAGAGTGCCTGATCAAAGGACTGAAAACATGAACCCAGCTTCTCAACGGAATGCTGCTATGCAGTCAACTTCAGAGGCCGTGTACACTCCTCAAATGGTTCAAAGAATTAACACTACGGTAGCAGCATCCGAGAGGCTGTATCTTGCACCCACAACTGAACGGGTATATAATGACAGCACAATGGTTTCTATAGATAGCTTCCCCAGTCATGGAACTTCAATGAATCTGTCTGCATCTCAGAGGATGTAGGATGCTAATACTAGTGTTTAATTATGTTCTCAAGGACCAAAAGGATTTGTTTGTGAACACCATCTTTAGAAGCTATGATGGTCCTTTTACCTAGGCCTTAGCTTTAGGATTGGTGTTTTTGATGTCACCCTGTCTGACTTTAAGTTAATAGGTCAAGACTCGGTCAAAGTCTGGAGTCACAACTCTACTTAGCGTTTCGTCTTGCTTCACGGCCCCATTGAAGAGTAATCTAAATGGTTGTAGTTCATGTTTTGAAATCTTAGACCTTGATAGAAGAGATCACTTCTTATCTTTAGAGGTGGTAAATTTGGTTCAATGTAACTCAACTTGAAGTCAACGGTTTAGATTCAGGTTGGTCAAATTTTGTATTGGATTTGGGCTCGGCCAGCTTCAATTCTAGCTCAAATGACTTGAACATATTGTATAAAACATTAATTTGGTTGAGTCTAAGCGATCGTTTAGTTGGACTTATATTAGTATAATTTTTGTTAGTATAGTTTTTTTTGTAAATTTTTTCTTCCTTTTGGTTATCAAATGATCTTCCACTTAAATTATTTTGGTGTATTGTATTTATTCACACTCATGACG
>JANIHY010000208.1:59217699-59229636 GCA_027479065.1 Erythroxylum brevipes
CTTTAAGAGTATGAATTATTTTTATAAAAATTTAAAATAAAGTTTTAATATTTATGTTTATAAAGTAATATTTAATATAATTCTTATTAATAATAATTTACAAGAACATATTAATATTTTAAAGATAACTTTACTAATGTGATGTCTTACTAAATCATAATACATTTAGAGGGTATTTTACCAAAATTTGTGTACGAATAATGTTTTCGGATCTAAAAATAAAATTTATTTATAATCATTATTTTTTAAATTCATATAAAATTAAATTTTATATGGAATATGGGCTAAATGATCAATCGGTTAACGTAGCGCTCGAGTGCAAACTCGTACTACACATCTCTTTAGAGCCAAACATCCCTTTCCCAGGACGGCGCCGTATCTTCCCGGAAATGAGAAACTCCACCTGAGCCATTCAAAATTAAATCCAGAGCCAGCAACTAAACGATACTCTCTCAAGTAGTGAACAAAATGAATCGATGATCTCGATCCTACGGGGAGATAAGAGGGAGTGTGTGTTTGGGGTTCCTGAGGGAAGAAGAAGAAGAAGAGTGTAGAAGGTGAGAGCTTAGGATTCTTCTGATGGCGGACCAGAGGAACAGGTGGAGCTGGGACGTGAGTGGCTTCGAGCCGAGGAAGTCATTGGCCACGCCGGAGCCGGAGGAGGACCACAAGCATATGAGGCGGTACTCGATCTCCTCAACAGCGGCGTCGGCTCTTCCTCGTGAGAACTCTGACTTCTCCAAGCAGGCTTTCTCCTCCAAAGTCCAGCGATTGAAGGATAAAGTCAAGGTTAGTTGTTCGGTTTTTGCGGTTGCCTTTTGTCTTTGTTTCTTTTTTTCCCTTTCAATTTGACGATTCTCGTTGAGCTCATTGATGATAAGGTCAGTGCTTACTGGTTTTAGTGGTCGGTGACTACTCTTAATTTCCTAGGCTATCTCAACATTTCATAACATTTATTCTGGAATTTGTAATTACGGTATAGTTGAAAATTTATGTCTGTCTTGAGATATCCACGCCATGCAACGCTTGGTTCTGATTTTTGGGAACATTTCTACTGATATTTTGGTGCAGGGTGTGAAAGAAGATTACTTCCAGCTGAGACAAGAAGCAGTTGAATTACAAGAGTATTCTAATGCAAAACTTGAAAGAGTTACGCGCTATTTAGGTGTTCTTGCTTCCAAAACTTTCAAGCTAGGTAAAAAATTTTATCTATTAAATGGATCTTCGATATTTAGTACTTTTCACGCAAGTCCAGTCTTCTGTTTGAGAATGTTTACCAGTTTGACTGCTTAGTTAATTAATTGAACGTTTAAGATTGAGTTTAATCCTATATTGTGAAAAAGGCTGTTGGGAGGACCTTGTAACATCTGATTAATTACTAAATCTATAAATTTTCTGCACGTTTCATTTTAGGCAGGCCATCTTTCTTCTTCTTGTCAATGCTTTAAAGTTCTTTTCACATGATTGTCTTGTCTACGCAATATAAATGCCAGATCAAGTTGTCCTCGAAGCTGAGGCTAGGATATTGCCATTGATCAATGAGAAGAGAAGATTGTTCAATGAATTGTTGACAGCCAAAGGTTTGTATGCAAACCTCTCTACATCAAAATCTGTCTCCCTCCCTATCTCTTTTTTCAGACACATTCCAGAATTCATAAAATTATTGTTCATTTATTATTAGATTATTTTTCATTAAGCTTTTACAAATTTCTGTTTTCTTGAAAGACAAATTTTAATTTGCAGGAAACATAAAGGTTTATTGTCGTGCAAGACCATTATTTGAAGACGAAGGTCCTTCTGTTGCTGAGTTTCCTGATGACTGCACAATCCGCATAAATACTGGCGATGAAACCCTTTCCAATCATAAAAAAGATTTTGAATTTGATCGAGTTTTTGGGCCTCATGTTGGACAAGGTCTTACATTGGTTCTTATGTTGTAGTTCTGAGTTGTTGCTCTGTTACCTAACATTCCCTAGTTATTCCTTATTTCCAAAAGTTACCAAAAGGTGCCATGAAGATGGGTTCTGTAGTATGGCTCCTGACCCGTATTTAATAGTTGATGCAGCAATACCATGGAGGTTTGTTGCTTAAGGTCTGACATTGAATTTTCGTTTTGCAGCTGAACTATTTAATGATGTTCAACCCTTGGTGCAGTCAGCATTCGATGGATACAATGTTTCTATTTTTGCCTATGGACAAACTCGCTCTGGGAAGACATACACTATGGTACTGTTTGCTTGTCAAAAAATATTAGGAAGATGTACTTTAAGATGCAAGATCTGAGAGCTGTGAATTTGTTTTGCTTTTGGTTCCTTTGAGACATCTAAGAACCTATTTGTCTAGACAACACTCGTTAATAACACTTTTGACACATATTTATATATGTAAAATGCGTAAGTGTATGTTAGTTTGCATGTAATCTTTATTTTCAGTTTCCATCATTTTGCATGTTGAATGACTTCTCTAACATGGTTTCACTCTTCTCAGCAAGGATCTAGTCATGATCGTGGTTTATATGCTCGTTGCTTTGAGGAATTGTTTGACTTAGCTAACTCAGATTCAACTTCTACTTCTCGATTCAATTTCTCAGTTACTATTTTCGAGCTCTACAACGAACAGGTTCCTTGTGTTCTTTATTTAGCTTGACCATACTTTCTTTTGCTCAAAGTTTACTCTACCCTTTTGTAATTGAATTGAGCATAATAAATCATGAGTTCTCTAATCGATGTGCCTTTTTCACTGGTATAGATAAGGGATTTGCTGTCGGAGTCTGGTATCAATTTGCAAAAGATCAAAATGGGATCAGCTGAATCTTTTGTGGAGCTTGTGCAAGAAAAGGTTGATAATCCATTGGACTTCTCTAAAGTCTTGAAAACTGCACTTCTTAGACGGGGAGATGATGAATCAAAATTCGATGTTTCTCATTTGTACGTCCTATACTCTCGTTGCGTCTGTAATACATACTTGTTTGTTGTTAGAGTACTACCCCTGATTTTATCTACTTAAACATAAGAAGCATGTTGAAGCCTTGTTCTTCAGATGTTAAGTTTTTTCAAAATATTGCAAAGCACTGACAAGTATAAATTGTCAAAGATTAGTTCAAATGATATGAGCATGTGTGTAGCATCAGTATGGGGCCATATTATTTTGTTAAATTATTGACTTGACCGCTAAATTTATTGGTTATGCTTAAATAAATCTCAACGGTTATATGCACATTATTTGGCACAACTGTTAGCTATAAAATAAAAACAAAATTATGTTTATGAAGGATATTATGTCATATTGTTTTGTATCTGTCAAAATAGGTTGTATATTGTTCTTTTTTGTACTTTTAGCTGTTTTGCTGTGGTTATATGGTAACATAATACAAGATTGAGCTACAAATATATTTTTTTCTGTATTAGTTGGTAGAAACTGGATTCAATTTCCTAAGAGCTTAACACGAGGCCTACCCCCAGGCCCCACCATTTTTTTGAAGGTTTGGCTTGGATTTCATTTTAACATGGAACTGGTATCTTTAGAAATTAGAAGCCAAATATAGTGGCTTTAGAAAACATTTTTAGCCACACGCCCTGTGCCAGGGGATGCAATAGGGTTTTTTTTAATGTGTTTAAATCTTCAAGCAATGACTTAAGATTTGTGGTTGATTGAAATGAACAGTAAAAGGTGAAGGAAGGATAAAATTTAAAATCTATACTTAGTATTCCTTGCCATTATGAGCGTTGCATTGATATCTCTGTGAACTTGCAAGGACTTCAAACTGAAGATTAGCAGCAGAAGTGATTGAGTTCAGTGCCTTCTCATATAAAATTGACACTGTAGATATAGTAATAGATAGACATCATAGAAATTGATAGAAGTTCAGGTAACTTTTATGTCATATAATTCATAGTTGATTTAAAATAAATTTATGGCACATGTGGCATGGGCTGAAAGAAATTAAGGTGGAGTTAAGAGGTGATAGTTCCCATAGTTGAAGATTTAAACCATTGATGTTAGTTAAGCATGTATTGTGAAGCACATCATTTTATGTATTATGAAATTTATTTTGGTGATTCTAAATAGGGATTACTGATTCATATTTGTCCTCTTTCCCATTGTCAGGATTGTCACAATACACATATTTTATAATAATTTGATCAGTGGAGAAAATTTATATAGCAAGCTCTCTCTTGTTGACCTTGCTGGAAGTGAAGGTTTAATTACAGAAGATGATAGTGGAGAACGAGTGACAGACTTGCTACATGTGATGAAATCACTTTCAGCGTATGTTTCCATTGGCATTTTTTGTCAATTTAGTATCTGTTGGTTTGCTGGTTATCAACTACCTGAGCATTTCATTAGAGCCATGCATGAAATTTGGGAATCCAAGTGAGGAGGCCAGAGCTTGAGACAGTTATTGCCTATTGCTTCTTTCTTACTTTGAACTGGTTCTTTTGAATAGAATTTTCTTCCCTTTGATATATGGGGAAGAGAAATTTGGGACAACAGGAAAGCAGTGCAGACATTAGGATATTAACTAATGTTTGTCGAGTAACAGCAACAATAAATTCAGTTCCAAATAGACTGTATATAACATCATACTCCAATCATTTGTTCCTGTTATTTCATTGCAACTTACGTTTCTTATGTAGGTTGGGAGATGTTTTATCATCCTTGACTTCAAGGAAGCAAGTTGTTCCTTACGAAAATTCTATGCTAACAAATATCCTTTCGGACTCTGTAGGTACTGTATTTCTTCTTATTATACGTATTGCAGTTGCTATTATGTAATTTGTGAGCCCCATAAAAAGGAACATCTAGCTTGTTATAGTTAGGTTGAAAATCAATCATGCTTAAACTATTCCATTTGTTCTTCCTCTTTGTACTTTATGCATCAAGAATTTGGTTATGCTGGATAATTTATATGGAAAACCATTTTCAGTGTGCCCTTCTACCATTTTAGAATCTCAAGTAGATTATGGCTAGATACGTGATCATTGAGCAGATTGTGAGTTGCATATTGTTGTATTCCAACTAGAAGGCCAACCTTCATGTTGCATGTATTTTTTGGCATGAATGTACCTGGAAATATCCGATCTACTAACTACTGTAGTTCATAGAATCACCTTGCTTTGTTAAAATGCTGCCTGCTTTTCTCTTTTGTCTTCTAATAAACAATGTTGAGTATGTTTTTGCCTATGTTTCTCTAGGGGGGAGCTCAAATACTTTGATGATACTCAATGTGTGTCCAAATGCTGCAAATATGTCTGAGATGTTATCCTCCCTCAATTTTTGTGCCAGGGCTAGAAATGCTACATTAAGCCTCGGAAATCGAGATACAATTAAGAAATGGAGAGATGTAGTGAGTATCTTTTCTAATATATCCTTTTAGTAGTAATTATTCTGATCTGCTTATAACATGTTCTTCTGGCTACCACTTTGTTCCCAACAACTGTCCTTAATGCAAGACAAGCTTAAGCAAGTAATTACATGATTGTGAATGTTGGAGAAGTTAGTAAAATTTGGGACTATTTCGGGTTTATATTCATGAGAGATCCATAATGTTTCTGCAAAAAGAAAGATACATAGTTTAAGTTGGGATGGGTTAGGGTTCCCTTTTCCATTTTATTTGTTGTTATCGAACAAATGAGGTCATAGCATGTGGTAATTAAAAAGTTATACTTTGATAATTGATCGATGTAGCTAATTTGGAGCATGCCCATTTATTAGTTTTGATGATTCTTGTAGGCAAATGATGCACGGAAGGAGTTATATGAGAAAGAAAAGGAAATTCATGATCTGAAACAGGAGGTTTTAGGACTGAAGCAAACAATTAAAGATGCAAATGATCAGTGTGTCCTCCTCTTCAATGAAGTTCAGAAGGCTTGGAAAGTTTCTTTCGCACTGCAATCGGATCTAAAGGTTTTTTCTTCACTTCATGGGTTTGGTATACAGTTCCACTCTGTCATGAGTTGAAGAGTTACTTGGCATTTTCATGATTCTTTTCTGCACTGTAGCCTGCTTTCTTTCTGTTCTTCATCTTTATGGATAACCTTTTTATACAGAAGAAGACAAGACTTTCTAGTTAATGGAGTTTTTCTATATGCATTGACTGACAACAATCTGTCATTGATGTATATGTTTTCTGAATTTGGTCGGCATTTGTATGACTTTTATTTTGCCACTTCAAGATGAAATTAAGCTACTCCATTACTTTTATTTGATGCAGTCTGAGAATGTCATGCTTGCAGACAAGCATAAGATAGAAAAGGAGCAAAATGCTCAGCTTCGGAATCAATTAGCTCAACTACTACAGATGGAACAGGAGCAAAAGTTTCAGATACAACAAAGAGATTCCACAATTCAGACATTGCAGGTTGTTCATACTTAAATCTTATAATCTGAGGTCTATGAGTGGAATTTTAGTATTCCATCAACATAGTGTTCTGTCAGGTTGCACTCTTTTAATAATCTGATGTATGACCATGGAGTTCTATGTGAATTGTGGGTCATTCAACAACTTCTTTAATAATTGTTTAATGTGGCTCTGGTCTGGAACACATATTTTGGCTTTCTAGCTTAAATATTCTTGATTCAAAGCTCTACAAGGAGTAACACCTCGCAGAATTAGTTTATTGATGATCAAGTAGGTCTAAGTTTTGCTTAACCTTCTATCATTTATTTGATGGATTGAGAGATCATACTTTCTGAAGTAATTGCCATTTCTCAGGTTCTCTTTTGTTGGTTATTAATCTTTGTTGTACATGTTTGCATCATAATGTTGACCTTCACTTTCTGTTGTAGGCCAAGATTAAAAGCATGGAATCTCAACTTAGTGAAGCCCTTAGCCATAGTCAGGAAATGCCAACTGTTGGCTTAGAATCATTGCCTGGAATTTCATCAATTCCCAAGGAACATGGGGATACTTCAGCAGTCACCAAGAAACTTGAAGAAGAACTCAAAAAACGTGATACCCTCATTGAGGTCTGTTACACTTAACAAAACCCACAGAGTTATTTAATCTACAAAATTAAATTGAATCTCATGCTTTAACATGAAATTACGACAGCTGAGTTTATTTCTTAATTATTACATCTAGTTGACATGCACAAAAACAAGTCTGTGAGCTACCAATAACAACATGACCATATTTCTACTTTCCATTTGAAATGTATAGAAAAAAGTGGAAAAAGAAAGGGAATGCAGGATGGAATATGCAAGCTAGGGATCATCTAATTACAAACCCCCACCCTTATTAAAGGAGAGTCATGGTTTTCTGGTTATGTTCTATTTTACTCAACTGAAGACGAAGAAGTAAAAGATGGGACTTATTAGCTACTGATCATTTGAATTACCTTTGCCTGCACAAAGAGAGACTCAGCTCTGTTTTCCTTGAGAAACTATTTAAGATCAACTTGTTTCACTTGTGAAATTTGTTTATATATTGTTCCTTTTGATCCTAGTACTTCTTTATATATATTATACATAACCAGAAATCAATAGTTATATTGTATGTCATTAAATTTCCCTGCTTTTTGTGTATGCAGAGATTGCATGAAGAAAACGAGAAATTGTTTGATAGGTTAACAGAAAAAGCATCATCAGCTATATCATCACAGGTTTCTTTTTGAACTCATCAAAGTTTCTCAAGAATATTGATACCATCCTCCTTTGACCCCTTTCCAATTTTTTTGGTGCTTGTAACTTGAGAAACGATGCTAAGATCTTTTATGGGCTAGTGCTGGTGACTCTTCTGAAGCCTTCCTGGATTGAATTTTTGTATGTGGAGTAGTGAAGGTCCCAAGTTTTTTAACTTTTGTTTAGAAAGTTGGGCCTTAGTTTCTACTTTTTCCTTTATCAAAAATCATGTATATGGATCACACTGATAGAAGATAGAAATACATTTTCTTGATCCCAGTAATTCAAAACATTGAGTTCGTGTAGATATTCTCATGTCTTCCCTTCTTTCTCAAGTTGGTTCTTTGGATTTTTCAAACCACTCATTTATTTATTGATTTTATAGGTGTGTATAAGTGTGCAACAAAGTCTTAGTACAACTTTTTTAGAAGTTTGTGTATTTTTATGGTTTTTGCTGGAAAGTGGTATAGGTATATTCAAAATTGTGCTTTCATGGTCTATTTGTGGGTATGTCTTCCTTACCTTGTAGTGCTTCCATTTCATTGAGCTATACCGGGGCTTAAAATATTGGGAAGCTCTTCTATTGTTTGAATTACAGTTATTGATTTGTAACTTTGCTAACTTCTTTCAGCTCTCCAGTCCATTATCCAAAGGAACAACCAATGTTGGGGATCCGGGAAGGTGATATTATGTAGAAACAATTAGTTCTTTTACGTATCATCATACATTTTCCAATCTATTTTTCTTACGCTCACAGCTGCTTAGTATTGAACTTACAGAAGTGATAGCAGCAATAAAGGACGCCCCTTGGATGATGTTCCTTTTGCTGCAGATAAGGCTGATGGAACAG
Organism: Erythroxylum brevipes; assembly: GCA_027479065.1. Lineage (NCBI taxonomy): Eukaryota > Viridiplantae > Streptophyta > Magnoliopsida > Malpighiales > Erythroxylaceae > Erythroxylum > Erythroxylum brevipes. The sequence goes on from JANIHY010000208.1 coordinate 59,226,173, forward strand.
TTGCTTTGGTTAAACTAGGTCCTGAGAATGTTAAAACCACACCAGCGGGAGAATATCTTACAGCTGCTCTAAATGATTTTGATCCTGAACAATATGATGGCCTTGCCGCCATTTCAGATGGCGCGAACAAGCTTCTGATGCTGGTAAAAGTTTAATTCTTTAATTGCTTCCCAGTTCTTTCTAAATCCTAGATGTGTTTTTTTTGGAATTGCTACTGTGAAGTTAGTAACTATTATCATCTAATTTTGAGTTTGTATTTACATTGATATTAATAAAGAAACAGGCCAGATCTGCTATATGTTGCTTAGTTCTTATTTTCGGCTTAAGGTTATGTTCCTATTCCATTTCTAAATTACCATGGAAGCTGTCTTCTTCTCGTTCTGCATCTTTTTTCGTTCTGTAAATTCTGATCTGGGCTAGTTTTAGCTCTTGAAATTGAACTTTATGGCCATGGTTTCTTAGCTTTGCTAGCTTGAATGCAGTATTTAGTTAACTGTTACCCTTTCTACCTGCCTATTCCCCTTTATTGGTCAGTGCAATCTGGCATGGCAGTTGAAAAGAACCTGCTCTTAATTGTTTTCTTGAGATGGCTTATTTTTTTTCAACAAACATCATATTTAATTTTGATAACTTGGGAACTTTACACTTACCTCAGGGACCAATTATTACAGGTTCTAGCTGCTGTTATTAAAGCAGGAGCTTCTAGGGAGCATGAAATACTTGCTGAAATTAGAGATGCTGTGTTCTCTTTTATTCGTAAAATGGAACCAAGAAGGGTAATGGACACCATGCTTGTTTCCCGTGTCAGAATCTTGTATATAAGATCCTTACTTGCTAGATCCCCAGAGCTGCAATCCATCAAGGTAATGATGCATAGGATGCTCTTTGTTTGGTTAATTTGCGGAGCATGTATGGCTTCATTGAGATCTCATTGTATTTTTGCTCTTTCTTCACTTAGGTTCCTTCTGTAGAATGCTATTTAGAAAAAGCTAATACTGGACGAAGCAGAAGCTCCAGCCGAGGTAGCAGTCCTGGAAGATCTCCTGTGCGTTACATAGACGAACAAATTCAGGGATTTAAAGTGAATATAAAGCCAGAAAGGAAATCCAAGTTGTCATCAGTGGTTCTGAGAATGAGAGGAATTGATCAGGTACCTGCAATATGTTCTCTTTTTTTATGTAAATATTTAGAAGATGGAATATTCATATTGACTGTAAGTAAGTTCTAGAATGGTTAAAGGAAAGAGGCAGGACGGAGGCATAAATGATAGAATTTTCCATTCTTATATGTCTCCACAGATTAAGCATATTGGATATTTTTATGTTTTTATGCACATTTCCCGTTTTTTAAAAAACAGACAGGATACATCCCTGACCCATATTTACAAAACGTAAGAACCAGAAGGAATCCTGTAATTGTGCATGTACAGACATCATCATGTAAGCCTAGCTAATACTTGTGAAGAAGAAAGAAAATCTAGGGTTTGTTCTGATATTTTATTTGTTTGAATGGAAGTAAACAATTAGATTTCCTTCATACTCCTTGTGAACTGTATTCTGATTGCCATGGTGGTGCTACATATGCTCATATATGTTCGCAAAATCCTGTCATGTTCTGTTCATGGCTCTAAGGAATATTTATATGGTGCAAATGGATGCTTCAAAATCTCTTACCATGATACATTCAGGACTCATGGAGGCAGCAAGTTAGTGGTGGAAAACTAAGGGAAATACAAGAGGAGGCAAAAAGTTTTTCCATCGGAAACAAGGCGCTTGCTGCTCTCTTTGTTCATACTCCAGCTGGTGAGCTGCAGAGGCAAATTAGGTCCTGGCTCGCAGAGAACTTCGAATTCCTTTCAGTTACTGGAGATGACGCATCTGCTGGGGCCACTGGTCAATTGGAACTACTTTCAACCGCAATTATGGATGGTTGGATGGCTGGGCTTGGTGCTGCAATGCCACCTAGCACAGATGCTCTCGGCCAGCTGTTATCTGAGTATGGAAAGCGGGTCTACACCTCTCAGTTGCAACACTTAAAGGTATGTCACTTCATTGCTCAGGACTTGATGATAGATAACTGTGAGAAACACATTGAAGTTGTGTCAATATGTGCTTGGCTTATGTTTGTTTCACATTGAACTTCATTGGTCATTGTGTATACCTCCTCCTTTCGCTTATTTTTTTCCTTATTTTTCATATTTAATACAGTATTTGTTGGTGGGTCCCATTTGATTGACATTCTGCTGGTGCAATTTTGTGGTTGATATTTGCCTTCTCAGTTAGAATGTTGTCATTCAGTGGTTATTCCATCCTTAGCTGAAATTGACATACCAGATCCATACTTTATTGCCGCTCCTTCCTCCTGAAAGTCTTGCAATTCTCCACTTCTTCAGTTCTGTGAATGGATTTTGAGATTGTGGCATGATTGGTTTTCTCTTTTCTCTTTTTTTAATTCTTCACTTATTAATCAGGATATTGCTGGAACATTAGCCACAGAGGAAGCAGGAGATGCAACACAGGTTGCAAAACTGCGCTCAGCTCTCGAGTCTGTTGATCATAAAAGACGAAAGGTGATTTACATAACAAACGTACTTTATCTCTAACCTTTGGTTTCTTATAGATGCTCCTTTTTTGGAAAGTTTTAGACTCCTTATTTAATTATATAAGAACTAGCTTTTTGTACCAATACAAGGTTTCTGATTTTTTATTATCCACTATCAATAGTTATTTGTGTTTCATATTTTGATTAAACTGCTCTTATTGTTTAATCTTTCTGCATCATTATTCAGGATGAGAATGCATAGATAGTATCAAAGTTATTTGATTTCCCTGATGAGATTTTTAAACTGTTGAATGCTGATGAATATGGTCGATGGGAGTCTTTTGTCCTATAGTTGTTTGCTTAAAATGAAGTGTTCGTTGTTCCGTGCTATTAATTGTTTTCATTGAATGAAACTTGAGTGTGGGAGTTGTACATAAAATTTGTGGTGTCTTTATTAAAGATATTAAAGACTTATTTATTCCATATAATAATGTTTTATGTATCCGGTAATGGAATAGTTTAGGTATTGTTTAAGGACATTGCATTACTTTATTATGAAATATCGCATTACCATAATGTCATAATTAGATGGACTAAATTGTATCATTAATACATGTAGTACCCTCATGGTTTTCGTATTAGTGCACATAGACTATTCCATATAAGATCTTGTTCCTTTTCTTTTTCTTTCTTTTACCTTTACTTTCAAATGATACCAGTAGTAATTTCACACTCTTCTAGATATCATTTTGAGGGATACTAAACTTTTGAACTAGAAACATGTACAGTAGTGTCTCAGTTTAAAATTTTCATTGGATAATGATTGTAGTTATGAGCATCACATTCTGTTGAGACTATATTCTAGCTGAAATATATGCAAGAGGAGGAATATGAGATCTAGCTATTTCGGCAGTATAGGAGGG
>JANIHY010000208.1:59233630-59243675 GCA_027479065.1 Erythroxylum brevipes
CTTTTGTCACCTAAGCTCTATTCTTAAATAAATTCTCTCTAGAAATTATTTTATAAAATATATTATTTTTTAATTATTAAAATAAAAATACTTTTTTTATAGTTATAAATTGAGCATAAAATGTAAATGCAATTCCGTAAATAAGCATCTTTCACCCAAACATTAACTTACTATTTTGTTCGGTTTCAAAACTCCAGTCTTTTTGGCAGGTGCTGAGTCCAACCAAACAGAAGCTGTTAGTTCTTGTTCGGTTGTTCCGGATCACAAAGAGAAGGAACAGAAAGTGGTGTTTGATCTTCTAGAGAATGACCGAACTAACGTGTACTAAGTTAACACTTCTTACGTTGACTGCCATTCTCATCCAGTCCATTGGTCTCTCAGTCTTCGTCTTCGGTTTCTTTCCTGTTAAACCAGCTCTCTCCGGTGCAAGGTTTCATTTTCCTGGTTGTTTTTTGCTAATTGTCTTATGTTCTCTTCTTGCTTCTTTTAACTTGGATTGATTTGTTAATGGCAGTGGTCCGGAGTCTTTCTTTCCACCGGGTTCCCATGAGCGTCCAACTGACGATCTTCCTCCTCAGCAGCTCAAGTCCCTTTATCAGGTTTCATTCTTTATGGTCTCGTGATTTGTATTCCCTTTAGTGGATTTGTGTTCTGGGTAGTCCAAGAAAGCTTTTTTTTTTTCTTTCTCAAACATGTTAATGAATGTTGTGGGAGAAAGTTAGGTTGGAACTTCAATTCATGTTTGAAGGCTATATTGTTGTTTCATGTGATTGTCTTATTATTTTGCTTTGCGTGATTTTGCTATGTCCAAGTTTGGTTCAGACATGAAAGATTGTGGCTTTTATCATGCTAGAATTTGATGCGTGCAATGTGTAATCGAGCAGATATTGTACTTTTTTCCCCCATTTCCTAGTGTTGGCGATTAATGGCGAGTAAGTTGACTGCGGGACGCTGCAGACAACTGAAATGAAATATTTCATTGGCATGTTCAGTCGAATCTAGGGTTTTTCAAACACTAATACCTCTTTAACAAGAGTTTTCTCTTTGTTGGTTGATAATTTCTATTCTGCTATGCTTTAAGATGAAGGTCCTTTTATAAGAATTCTTTTGAATAAGCGAGTGCACATTCCTTTTATGATATTGAAGTTTTCTAGCCCATGTGGTATATAAAGTATGTATTAGAAATCTGGAATAGTTGCTGAACTTCTAGCTTTGCATCTTCTTCTTCTTGTTCCTTGTCTTTGAACTGTCCACTGACAGGCAGATCTATCATTTACAGGAGCTCTCTGGGATCCCCCCACTGTTTGACAGGATCATATTGATGGTATGCAAATAAACCTTGTGATGAAGTGGGTGATTTTAACAATTGATGTCTATTATTTCATTGGATGGACTCATATGCAGTTCAGGTCATTGATGGTCTTCCAGCAGAATTTGTTCTAGGAAAGGGTGGTAAACCTCCACGCAGTGATTTGAAGGAAGCCATGCCTTATCTACAATCTTTACTATCTAATGGATTGGCAGTTGGCTACCACGCAAAGGCTGCACCTCCAACCGTCACAATGCCTCGTTTAAAGGTAATTGTAACTGCTTTTATGCGCAGGAAGGCATAATTCCATCAAGACGTACTTCTTAATTGAGATTATTGTATTACAATTGCAGGCTATGGTCTCTGGTGCAATTGGAGGATTCTTAGACGTGGCCTTCAACTTTAATACTCAGGCTCTACTAGATGATAATCTTCTTGGTTAGTTGAAATAGATCATTTTGCCCTTCAACTTGTTATTTGTCCCTATTTTAATGCTTTAACTCCGTTGTTTCTTATTGAAAAACTTTACTTTCAAGAATATAACAATAACAATATAGTCATTTGTCTTAAATGTAAAGATCTCATGAATAACTTTGTGTCTCCGGATTTTAGTCTCATTGATTTAGGGTAGGAAGACTTTTAGTAGAAGTAAGAGGTAAAAGTATGATAGGTAAGAGGATTCAACCATTTTCCGGTCTTATATCTGTTGTCGCACACATGAATAAATTCATTGTTCCTTTCTTTTTTCTACAATATTAGGACCGAATTAAAAAGAAATAAGTTTCATATATTCAATCATGGCAAATGGGAAGAGTTAAAATTTGCTATCCCTTTTATATATCTTTTTGAGAGATATCACTTGTTTGAAACTTTTATTGCAGGTCAACTTCTTAGAATTGGTTGGAAAATGGTGATGCTTGGAGATGAAACATGGCTTAAGTTGTTTCCAGAATTATTCATGAGACATGATGGAGTTAGCAGCTTTTTTGTAGGTTTATTGCTTTATTTCTTGCTTTTGTGCTTGATAAGTGGAGATTATGTTATCATTTTCTAATGTCTTATACATTCTCATAACATTCTTAATTATAGAAAAATAGTGTAAGGAGGAGAATCTTCCACTGTTATTCATATGTGATAATAAAATTTATTCTTTTCTTTGCTTATGACTTGAAATTACACTTCTATTCTAAAATTTGCCATAGGTTCTGGGCTTCTTAATTATTCTGGCAAAGGTTCAGGAGCAAATTATTTCTATCAATTCACGAATATTTTTCTTGGTACAGGTTAAAGATACTATACAAGTAGATCAGAATGTTTCTCGTCATCTGAAAGATGAACTCAGCATGGATGACTGGAATCTTCTAGTAAGGCATTTTGTTCTTTTCAATGGTTATTTAGTTTGACTGTTGTAAATACTATATTACTTTGTTTTCTTTGATGTTAGAGGGTCATGGCTTGGATTTCTTTAATTGTTCATCTCTAGTTTTAGGATTTGATTTATGTTTCTGTTTCCATTTTTATTCTATTCTATGTGACCTCATTCATAGGAATTACTGCAGATGTTTTTGTTGATCAATAATTTTATCCAAATCTGATCAAATAAAATTTCAATTATTTTATCATGTCTAGTGTTTTGTAATTCACACATTCTTGAACATTCTGAGTAGTAGTTGCTGAGGGTTGAGGTTATGGATGCAATATTTTCTTGTTGTCTCTTACACAGAATGATGTAAATTTGACTAAGATTGCATTTGAAGATGGAGTAAAATGTTACTTGTAAAGTGACATGAGTTCATTCAGAGTTGTGATTGAGCAAAGATCCACTCTTCATAGTATTAAGTCTAGACCATACGTTTATATGCGTTATTTTCACATGTTTCTTTACATAGAAGAGAGATTTTTCCTTAGTGGATGGGTGGGATAGAAAAATCCTGGATTTCTATATGAGATCCTCCTCTAAAATGAAAACAGATTTTTATCTACGACTTTTTTGTGTTTCAGGTGGCTATTTTTGGTATTGATTACAACATAATGGGAGCCACCATAATTTGTGGGTCAAGCCTAAATGGTAAAGAACTTAACCACTTAATATATAACATTTCATACAACAATGAATCGATAAAGGTGATGAAAAATGTGTACAAAAATGTGTTTACTTGATTGATTCTCAATAACATCAATATTGCTTCGTAATTTTATTTCAAGTGGTATTTTGTAGCCCGTTAAATTGTTTTTGTATTAACTCTCTATCCTATTGGTGTTTTTCAAGCCTGTTGTCATCTCTCATTTTATTCCTTGTATTCTTATGTAGAATATTCCTGCACAATATATGTTGAAATATGTGATGTTTTGCTGGTCACTCTGATAACAGCAAATCTGTTTTGACACCAAAAGACTCTAAAATGTTTCTTATATGGGTCCATATAGATGAGTTTTTAATTTTGTGGTTGAGTGCTAATCATTTTCTTGGATGGATGGATGATTCATATTTTCTTCTTGTTTTATTCTTCAATGGCTATACTTCTAGATTCTTCATTATCTGGGCGTGGATCACGTTGGGCATATTGGTGGCCGCAACAGGTACTATCTCATCTAGTTCCATCAATACTTCTTTAACTATGAAATTTTGGTTGTTATTTTGTGAGCTTCACTTGGATCAGTGTTCAACTTCTTCAGTGTCTTGATGATCCCAAAACTTTTTGAGATGGATGAAGTGGTGAAGATGATTCATTTGAGGACTATCCTGAATCAAGTTAATGATGCAAGGAAAACACTTTTGGTTAGTTCTTCCTCAATTCATATTCTTTTCCAATGTCAATACTATTGTTAATAATAAACCTCTCTATTCAAAACATCCGAAGTCAAATAGTGGATGGATTTCATAGATCATCAGGAAGATTCTCTGATCCAAGTGTTGGGACTAGCATTCAGCTTGTGCTGTCTCCTCAGAATTTTTTATTCTTGCTGCGAAATATTTACAGCTTCCATCATTAGTCAGGATACTTGAGCAGATGGGATTAATAGCACATTTTTGAGCATCTAAGTTTCCAAAATATTCATGGCATTGAAAAAGAAAAATTTGCTGAGTTATCTACAAAGTGGTCATACCTCTGAATGACTAATTGATAGTGTTTCTAAGTGGAGAAAATTATGGAACTATGAGGTGGTGCCATTGCTAGGTTTTGCCCTTTCTTATGATTGTTTCAACATTTCAACATATGTGCATCTGTTTTTGTTTATATAGGTGGTAGTAAGCGATCATGGCATGACTGAAAATGGCAACCACGGTGGTTCTTCATATGAAGAAACTGACTCCTTAGTTCTTTTTATTGGCCTGAATAGGATCATCGATGATTATGCATCAGCAACTATACAGTCTGTTAGCCAGGTGAGCAAATTATGCTACATTTTGACAAGTTCCTTCAGTGGTTTTTCTCAAGTCTCAAATTGGGTTTTCTTTTTCTAGATGATTAGTGAACTAGTTGTCACCAGTTTATTGATAAATAAATGTTATGGTACTCTTCAATGCCACCAAAACAAATTGCACTAGAATTTAAAATAATCCCTTAGCTCTTTCAATTTTTACCTTTATACCAATTAATCCTGTGTTGAACTCTCTTTCTTCTTATCCAATTTTTGTTGGACAACTAAGTTTTATTGCTGAGCTGACAAGTTAAATGGATCAGGTTGACATTACTCCAACATTGGCTGTTCTTTCTGGTGTACCAATTCCAAAAAACAATGTTGGTTTCCTGATTTCAGCACCATTTGATTCTTTGCCAGGTCAGCTGTGCCCATTTTTGTTGTGTATCTTTGGCATTTGAGTAGTTGGACCTTCCAAATGTCAGCTTAAAATAAGTTAATGTGAAGAGGAAGAAAGCAGCTGTAACATTTAGTTGCCTCTCATGCTTGTATAATGGGAAATTTATACGCTTCTTTTCCTTGTTCTTGATCAAATCAGACGATAAAAAGCTCAGAGCATTGGAGTTGAATTCCTGGCAGTTGCTTAGATTAGTAAAAGCCCAATTACCAGATTTATCATGTGGAAATTTTTTACATGTTGCCCGTGCTAATGGTCAGAAGATTACTGGAAATTGTAGCGGTCACATAGAAGAAGTTCTTTGTTGCTTATATCTGAATGCTTCAGATCTTTATCATTCCTGGTTATCTAATCAAACCTTTGGGTGAGTGCAGTTGTAATTTGTCAAAATATTAAACTGAATTGCCACGTTCCTTCGTGCTTAACTAGTCTGTATGGTGACATCAATGGTATTATGCATAATTTTGAGTTATCTATCTTGGTCTTACTGTAGGGAACATGTTACTGCCACTGTTGCAGCATATTATGAGTTCCTAAAAACTTCAAGCGAATGGCTATCACGTAGAGTTACTGATGTATGTAAATTCTTTTCCATCTTGAAACATGTGTGTCGTGTGCAGAAAACAACATAACTTCTGTCCTTATGTTTTATGATGGTTCTAAACATGGCATAACAATAATCAACATGTGTTTTTTGTTATCATATTTCTGAAATTGTTTGCAGAAACCTGTCGGAGTACTTACTTTTGGTGTTGCGGCAATGACCATTTCATGCTTGATATTGATGAGCCTCATAATTTGGATGGCAAGAACTGTGTACTCTGGGGAGAAGCAACAATCTTCTAATCTGAGTAATTGGATGCATGGTTGGTGCATAAATGAGATTTTTGTTTTGGGTATAATTCTGATTTTTGTTATGAGTATGGGTTCCAGTTCTATGGTAGAGGAAGAGCAATATATTTGGCATTTCATGATATCAACGTCATACCTGTTGTTACTCAGAAAAGTAATACAGTCTCTTCCAGTGGAAAGTGCAGTAAACTTACTCGAAATATTAAGAGGACCAAATGGTGTAAACACTTATCAGTTCTGTTCTATATTTTTCCTTCTTATTTCTGGACGGATTTTGAGAGGCTGGCATCAAGGTGGTGTAAACTGGGCCCATCTTCCCGATATATCAAAATGGCTTGAACAGGCTGGTAGTCACTTTCTTAGATCAATCGTGCTTGTTTCAGGCCTTTTTGTGATCAGCTTAGGCTTATTTGCGCTTTCTCAATTAAAATCCAGAAGAAAATTTTGTCAAGTAGTGGGAGTTTTTATCTTGATACCAGGATTATTGGTCCTATGGCATATTATTGTGCGTGGAAGTAACGAGCTTTGGTTATCCAGTCATGGTGCTACTACACTGTTACAGGCAATCTTTGCATTCTTAGGCATTTCTACCATCGGAACTTCCGTTGGCTTGCCTTGGCTTATGCCTGTTTCAGTCTCTTCATGTTCAGCACAACAGAGTAACTTGACAACTTTAGTTTCTGCTGACACTGAATATAAGTCCTGTTTGGTGGAATTTAGAGATTCTTTATATATGATGGGCCTGGCATATATACTATCTTGGTGTCTCTTGCAGCTCTTACTCCAACAGCCAATCAATGCAATGCCTATCTCTTTGCTTCTCACACAAATCTTATCTACAATGGTCTGCAGTTATCATAGTCGGCCACGGCATAAGGAATGGGTTGAGGTTAGATCGTTTATCATGTCCATATGCTTGCATGCAAGATTCATTATTTTTGACTAAATGATAGTATATAGCCTAGTCCACCATTCAAAATCAGCAGTTGAAACTTCCAATTTGACACCTAGATATGGATTCCAGGACTGCTTAATTTCCCATTAAGCAGCCGAGAAGTCCAATTGCATTTGCAAATGGTGGTATAATGATACATGCCGCATTGGCTTACAATTTCAACTGATGCAAAATCCAATTCTGAAAGTGAAGATTTATTACATGTTAGTTTACCCACTTTATTAGATTGTTTTGACAATGTAATTTTATCTTGTCATTTAGTTTAAATGTGGGAGCTGGGGCTTCCTGCTGTGAAAGGAATTGATTGCTAGAAAAACATAAAATACATATTTGACTCTCTTTTTCTTCTTCTAGCAGAGTCTCAATATACTTCATTACATGTTTTTTTTAAAAAAACTTTTCCTGTCCCATTGTTACCTTTGTTGGCTATTTGATTGTAACATTTGAAGTTAAGATCTCTGTCATCCCTGACTACATCGTTATGATTTCAGCTTATTCCCCTACCTACTATTCCTATTTCCTGTGAGATAGATTGAGTATCAATTTCTTTTATAGGTGTTACATAGTCAACTTTTTGCCGTATTTGACAGTGAAGAGAAATAAGTTAAGTTTATTCCTTTAATATTGTATTTTTTAAACAAAGAATGAGCTTTCCAAAATTATCAAGACATTGTTTAACCTTTATTTTGAATTGCTTTCTGTCCAAGCATGTGAGATATTTCATGCAAATGTTTGAAATAATTAACTGGAATGGCTGATGAAGAATTGCCATGTCCTAATAGCAGTGATTTGAAAGTATGTTGGATTTATGTTCACTTGCGGGTCGACTTCTGACCTTCCTTCATGTTGCAAATTTTCAGTTTTGATGACTCTAGAGCTAACTTCATCTCTGTCACTGATATTGGGAGCTTATTTTTCTGTCTTAGATTGCTTTGTTGTACTACACAGGAATGGCAGGCCATTTTGCCCTTGGGAATAGCAATACTCTTGCGACTATTGATGTTGCCGGGGCCTTTATTGTACGTAATTCCGATTTTGTGTTTGCATTTTGTTCTTCCCTTTGATATATCATTTAGATTGTAATTTGACCCTATACCATTCCCATCCATTTCTCCTAACGATTTTACTTATTTCCAGGGCCTTTCGAGTTACTCATCCTTGCTTTCTGGCATTCTGATGTTCCTTATTACCTATGCTTCCCCCATGTTAGTTCTTCTTAGCCTGGTGATTTACATCTCCTTGAAGGATGACACCTATCTTGCTTCTCCCAAAAATGTAGAGTTTGGGAATCTTCCCAAGCTGATGCTTGGTTTTCCCTGTCTGATTCCACTCGGCTTGAATTCAATTCTCTTGACTGCATACACCATTGTTTTGTTGTTAATGAGGAACCATTTGTTCATCTGGAGTGTCTTCTCCCCAAAGTAAGTCTTACCAAAGTTGCACTTTACTACTAGTAGCTCACAGTACGTGTAAGCACGTTATATTCGTCTTCTATTAGCATCAGAAGAAATTTATACATGCATCTATGCTGAGAGGTCGGTGGAGATTAACAGTCGATACTGTGCATTGATTTCAGGTACTTGTATGTTTGCGCTACTACTGTTTGCGTCTACGTTGGAGTGTTTGTGGTGGCTGCAACTGGGATGTATACATATGCAGTACTCATGTTTCGAAGACAGGTACTTGCCACTAATCGCATTAGATAGAACTGGACATGGCAAGACAAGGAGTTTTAATTCTTTAGACCAAGCTAGCACTGACCGGTCTTTCATATGAAACATTGCAGATCTCTTTGTTTTTGCTTTTTTTTATTTCTTCTTGTAGCTAAATTTGGGTCTATTCTAGGACTTGAAACTGGTAAGAAGAGGATGTTTTTGCTTGTTCTTTTCTGCCACTTGTTCTTTTCATTTTAAGCACTCTCATTCATAATGAATGAAATGAGTTTAGTTATCTTCCCAATTTAGGTTAACAAACAAATACTTACCTTGTCAAATGATGTTAAAAGTTCTGCAGTTAGTGCTTGTTCATTTTTTTTTCTTTATTACAGCCTGTGGAGCATGAGGGGTCTTTGTCTCTCATGCTTCTAAAATTTTAGTTCATGATGGATGGTTATCATTTATAATGACTGAATTTTAATGTCCTTTGTTTCTCGTAAGGGACCTTTCCAGCTCGAGCGGGGATTTTTCCTGAGTGTGGATAACTTAAAGGTGTTTTCAAGGTGTGTTCTCATAGTTAGGGCCCTCTTAAGACACTTAGTGAACAATTAGAGATGTCAATAGGTTAGGCCTACCTAGCTGAGTCTATGACCTTAAAAATGTGGCTTGAGGTTGTCCAACTGGTTCTTGACAGGTCGGACCAGCCTCCCAAGTCCAAATTGACTTATGGCCGGAACCAATTCCCCAACCTTAAACCCTACATGTCTTGTAAAATCTTCTCTTTTGCAACATAAAAGTGAAGGAATGAGAGAAAAAGGAAGATCATAGATGCAAGTCATTTCTCATCCAAATCAAGGTGTTGGAACTTGATCTAGCAGATGACTACATGCATCTAGGGTGATATATAGTCCAAGAGATAAGCATCAAAGTTGGGAAATATTATGTAATAGAGCTTCTTAGACTGTTTCGAAACATCATTGAAATCTAGTTTGGAAGGTAAGAATTACAACTTTGTATATGATCATGCGACAAAAATCTCACGAGATAAACAATTCACTAGACACAATTATCCACAGTAGATTATGATAAATCAAAATAAGTAATATTATGCATAATTTTAGTATCAAAAAAGGAAAAAGAAAAAGGATAGCCAAATTAACTAGCTAATTTAGGGTTCGACATAAATCATAAAGCTGTTTAGATCTCGTATTTTCTATAACATGACCTGTTACATTCAATTAATGTATTTTTCAAATTGAATGGTAAAATTACCAAGAATAAATCTTTATAGACTTTGACCAGAGGTGGTTATATACTGAGTTGGCTTAGACCTAAAAATTTTATAGGTTCATCTCGAAGCTCAATGTAACCCTAAACTTTTAACAGAGACTAATTAAATATATTTTTAATTTAAAAAATAAAAAAATGAAATTTTTTTTAATTTAGATTTCGAG
>JANIHY010000208.1:59270634-59288877 GCA_027479065.1 Erythroxylum brevipes
AATAAGATCATTCTTTATGTGGTGTTTATGCCTATCTTATGTTTTAGTTATCAAAATATTTAATTTAATTATCATATACATTTGTGGGTATTTTTTGTTATTTTTGTTTATTATTATTGTCATTTCAAAATAGCATATCTATTAGCTAGAGATAAGACTGCGTATCAACAAGATTTCGTCCATTATTACTTTGACTTTTAGTTGGAAAGTCTATGGAGTTATGAGTTAAGATGCAAAATGAGGGGCTAAATAGCCAGGTAGAGATTTCATTTTTATTATTAATAATTAATTGTAAATAATCCAAACTAGTCTTTTTTCAAGCAATATAATTTTTATTTGATCTTTTATTACTTCTAAGTCTTTGGATAAAATTTTTGAGATATTGTAAACAACTTGGAATAATAATTCATGTCATGTGATTAAAACTCCTCAAATATTTAAGGATTGATATTAGGTAGATACTATAATTATTAATTAAAGATAAGAATAATAAAATTTTCTCTTATGTTAAACCTAGTAGTTGTTAAATTACAAATTGTAATATTTTTAATAAGCTAACATAATTAAATTGAACCATAAATATATCATGATGATTGTTATTTAATTTGTTACAATTAAGTACCTCATTTACATTTTTTATAATAGCACATAAACTAGATATCAATGAGTTAAAAACCACACAGAAAATTAAATCAGTAAGATAAGAGATTTAAGGTATAAAAGGTTCAATCAATATTAGACAATCAAAAATTCGATAAATATTGAATAAAATTAAAGAATTTGAAAAAAGATTGAAGAAAATTATCCTTACATAACGAGAAATTTAAAGTTTAATTGAAAAAGAAGATTGTTAAATAAAAAAATAATCAATTATTTTGATTTATAAGAACTAATTAGTTTACAAAATCATTAGAACCTTTTAAGCTAAGTTGACCCTACAAACTCAAACCTAACTCAAAGTCTAATCCAACTCAAACTTATGATGTTAATTTGCAGTACTTGAATTGCCAAACATACTTTGAATGCCTAAAACAAGTTTTAAGAGAAACATGCATCATATTACTAAGCACACATGCTGATAACTATAGTAGGATCAATCACCCTGTAATACTATATATTTCATGTAGTTTAGTTGTGGGCACAAGAAGAAGTAAGAGCTATCAACAATAGTAGTATACTATTTTTCTTGGCAATAAAGTTTGAAACATCAAGCAACAACTTATAAACTTGAAAAATCAAAAACTTTGTATAGAATTGGTAAACTAGCTAAAACATGCAGTTTATCTATACGTTACCTTATATAGGCAATCATGTTACCTTGTCATATGTGTTCTTTCCTTTTTCTATATTTTTGGCTCAAAATAAGTGTAACTAATGCAATAAAAGGATAAAAAAAAAGAACTTGTTTAAAATGCAGGATAAAAGGTTGAAAGGAACAGGAAATCTCATAACTGAGTAGTTTGGAATGTACTGGATATCAAAGGAGATTCTAAGGATTTTCAAGATATGGTTGGAGAGTTTAAGAACTTTACTGCTCAAAAACCAACCACTCTTCTCATTATAATAGCTGGATAGTCTGTTTATATGACTATGTTCTTTTGGCAGTTTAACTTTTGGACTCTTCTGAACAACTTATACGTCTTTACTGTCATTTAGGGGGTTCGGATAAGAGGTTTTTTCTTACTATCATGTATGCCTCTAATTTTGGGTTTCAACGACAAAAACTATGGTCGAACTTTAGTCAAATGCAGCATATTGTGGATAAACCTTGGTTGCTTGTCAGATACTCTAACTATTCTCTCTTTTCAACTGAAATTTAAGGGAGAGATTATTCAATACTCGATTAACAAAGGAACTCTCCTCTTTCCTTTCTGCAATGGATTTGGCGGATTTGAAGGCCTTGGGTCAGAAGCTAACTTGGTCGAATAACCAACAGGGGGATTTTCTCATTCGAAAAAAACTGGATCGAGCTCTTGTTAATTCGGCTTGGTTGGATCATTTCTCCCACTCGTATGGTTATTTTGGGAACAATCTCCTCTCTTATCACTCCTTCATATTGATCCAGAAATTGGAAGAGAGCGTAAGACCTGTTGCCCCATTTTGGTTCTTTAATGGGCTCATTGAGATGGAGGGATATAGTGACTTAGTGGGTAGATGTTGGTCAATTAATATGGTTGGTTACAAATCTTTTCAATTAATGTTGAAATTGAAGAAGGTGAAGGTTTAACTGAAAAGTTTCTTATCTTGGTAATATCTGAATATAACAAACTTAAGGGAGAGGCTTTTGATAGCTCAAGATGCTTGCTACCAACATCCCTATAACGTTTTCCTCCGTACTACGAAAAGTTACTACCTCTGCAATTACATGGAAGTCCTACAATTTCAAAAACCCATTCTTCACCAAAAGGCCCGGTTAAACTGGCTCAAGAAAGGGTAAACCAATTCTAAGTTTTTCATGCTTCCTTATTGACTCGTCAGAATACCAATACAATATCAATCCTTAAGGATAATAGAGGCCACATTTACTCTTCTCAACCTCAATGACAGGAGTTAGCTTGGACACATTTTGCAGAATTGATGGGTAAAGATGCCTCTTTCTTGTCAAGTCTTAATATGATCACTTTAATGGAGGCTTCAGTTGAACTTAGCATCTTAGGACAACTGATGCGGCCTGTTACTCGTGAGAATGTCAAACAAGTCCTTTTTAGTATGAAACCCTCTAAAGCACCTAGTCTTGATGGTTTTACTGCTTTATTCTTCCAAAGGACTTGGGATATCACAGGTTAGTTGGTTTTTTCCGTGGTGTTGGAATTCTTTGAATCTGGGAAGATGCTTAAGGAGTTAAACCATACATACATTTGCTTAGTTCCTAAAAAGCAATACCCTAAAAATATATTTGATTTCATACCGATTTCCTGTTGTAATACCATATATAAAATCATTTATAAGATCTTAGCAGAGAGGCTAAAAGTGGCCATCACCAGCATCATCAATCCAACATAAGGAGCTTTCATCCCGGGGATG
This sequence comes from Erythroxylum brevipes, assembly GCA_027479065.1. Taxonomy (NCBI): domain Eukaryota; kingdom Viridiplantae; phylum Streptophyta; class Magnoliopsida; order Malpighiales; family Erythroxylaceae; genus Erythroxylum; species Erythroxylum brevipes. The sequence continues at coordinate 59,273,659 of JANIHY010000208.1, forward strand.
AACATTGGGATAACATCCTCCTCTTACAAGAGCTATTAAAAGAGTACAACTTGGGCAAACATCTTCGAAGTTGTTTAATTAAGGTCCACTTCTTCAGGACTTTTGATACGGTTAGTTGGCAATTCATTCACTTATGCCTTGAAGCTATTAAGCTACCACCTTGGTTTATTGATTGGATTATGGCTTGTATCTGAACTCCTTCTTTGAGTATTATTGTCAATGGGTTCCTAACCAAATCGATCCAGATAGATAAGAGTATTCGACAGGGAGACCCTCTATCGCCTTATTTTTTCCTTTCTAGTTATGGAAGGGTTCTCCAAGTTGATCATAAGTTAACTGAATGCAGCAATAGGTTTCAATATCACTTCAAATGTGACACCCTCAAGCTTACTCATCTTATCTATGTTGATGATCTCTTGCTTCTCAGTAGCACTGACACTCACTCTCTTTCTATGATTAAGCATGCCTTGATGTTATTTACGGATTGGTCTGGGCTCCATCTTAACTAGGAAAAAAGTAGTGTGCAAATCTCAGCTGATGTGCGTAATCCAGACCTTAGTTGTCAAACTGTGGGGTTGAATTCTCACCCTAGCACATACTATTATTTGGGTGTCCCTATCTCCTCTTATAAACCATCTCAGTTAGAGTGTCTACCTCTGCTAAAAGAAATTACAAAAGGGGTGCAAGCTTGGCAAAACAGGTTCCTATCTTAAGCTGTTAGACTTAATCTTATTATTTCTGTCTTGAGTGACCTGCATTTATATTGGGTGGCCCATATAGCTTTACCCAAGACAGAATCCTAAAAGCCTTTCTTTGACTTGGGAGTTCCAACAAAGCTACAAATGCTAAAGTTAAATGGAGTGTGGTAGTAACCCATAAGGTGTTTGGAGGTTTGGGATTAAGTCTATTGACTCCACTCAAAAAGTCTTAATGTGTGAGAGACTTTGGAGGGTATATACTAATTATAATGCGTTATGGTTTAAATGGCTTAATAAGTACCACTTCTACAATGGTAACTTCTGGCAAGTTGGCATTAGGAAGGAATTTTCTTGGATTTTGATTCAAATGCTATGTATGCGTGACACAATTTATCCTTGCATTAAGCACCAGGTTAGTAATGAAAGTTGGACCTAGTTTTGGTTAGATAACTGTAGACTATAGCCCACTTATTTCGCATCCTTGTATTCAGCATTTAAGTAATAGAATTCCTCTAAATTTGAGGATCTATTCCCTTCTTTGTAATGGCCATTGACAAGGTACTTTCAGAGGTTTCAACACTCTAACTTCCATTTTACCTTTTATTCTCGATGTTTTACGGGATGGTGCCATTTTGTGAAAGTTGGAAACTAGTGAGTAGTTCACCAATAAGTCTTGTCATCTACTACATACTCGGGGGATTAACTAAGGTACCTTGGTCTTCTCTTTTATGACATAATTCTATCTCTGCTAAGGTGTCCTTCATGTCGTGGCTTGCTATCCTCAATAGACTCAAGACTAAACGTCGTTTGCATGGAAATGTTGACACTAGTTGCTCTTTGTGTAAATTAAAAGTTGAAGACCACGATCACCTCTTTTTCTTGTACTCATACTCAAAAGTGGTCTGGAGTAGGGTCCTACATTTGTTACGAGAATGGGCTCTCCCTACTCTTGTGATCACATTTTTGCTTAGGTTATTAGATACTCTCGGAAGGGTTATCCCAATGATATCATCTATCAAGGCGCTTTTCTTTCTATCATCTACGGCTTTTGGAAGGAGCCTAACTCGCAATTATTTGCTCATAAGGAAACCAGAGTCTATCGGGTTGCGGAGAGCATAATTAATTGGATTCGATCTTCTTTAATAGAAAATATCTGCACACTACCTTATCTGATGACATGAAATATAGTTGGTATATTTAGCTTGGTTATATAAATAAGTTGTTTTTTTTAAATCAAACAAAGGAAACTGCATTAATAAACCTTGTCCGCAGCTAAAGCTGAAGAAATACAAGCTGGGAAAGATAAATCCCAATAAATAAGACCTGACATAGAACTAGCATTTCTTGCAAGAGTATGAGCTGCACAGTTCACAGATCTTTTACAAAAGCTAAAATGAACATCATTTATGGAATTATAAAAAAATAAGCAATCAGTAACAATGAAATCAACGTCCGACCGATTGCGACTATTAGATAGCAAACGTTGAAAGACCAATTGTTGCTTCCTTTTGTTGTGTAAAGTCTTGAAGTCATTGTAATGTTGGTTTAGATATATATTTTCTTTTTTTTTCAACAAAAAAACCAACATGTTACTCTTAGATTAACATGTAATCGAAAATACTTAAACTTCAAAACGCATAATGATTCCTAAACTCAAGTTAATTCAAACACACTTACTTTTATTCTTCAAATTTTAAGTTTATTATTTCGAGTATGTATGAACTTGCAGACATTTTGAGTCAGGAGTTTTACATCAGAAATTCAGATCATGCTTTCCCAAGAAAAAGCATTTGGAGAAGTGATCATGTACGTATACCAAATTTAGAAGTCAGTGATGTTATTTTACATATTAGACTATAAAGATGTAGAATATTAACCGCAAAAAGTAAATATTATAATGAGAAGAAAGCAAAAGACACAGGCGACAGAAGCGCCTGTAGGAAGGAGGCCCCATGATTAAGCTTTTCTTTTTCTTATTGAACATTAAAAGTTAGAAAGAGTTACAAGTGCCTTTAGGAGACAAAAACCAGTCAACAACAGAAGAAGATAAGAAGAAAGAAGAATTCTGATCAAGTCATCAACATGAGAGACTACTTTAAACCCCTTCATTAAAAAGGTCTGATCTTCGAACATGGTTTTGCATTTCTAGGGTTTCTTACCAATAGTGTGTTTGTTGTTATGCATCCAAACCTTAAGCACATGTCTCTTGACTCCATTTTCATTGCAGAACTGCTGCACTACATCTTCATCATGTTTTTGTATTCTCCATCCCAATCTCTCTGCAAGTCCCAACATTTTGTCTTTCTGTTCTTGTGTAAACTTAGTCCTAAACCTCTTCCTCGGAGAACCTCCACTCCCGCCCCCACCAAAACCACCACCACTCGGATTATTCGAAACATCCTCTTGATCCTCCCTACTATGCCCTCCAGAAGTCGACGGAAATGTCAACGGTCTCTGTTGCTGCGGAGCCACGTGGAGGTACCCAGCCGGAGTCCGGTAACAAGGGGTGAATTGTGGAAGCGGATTGTGGCCGTGGAAGAAGAACTCTCTGCCACCGGTCGTCAACGCCAAGTCGGTAGCTTCCTTGCGGTGGAAGTTACGATGGCAATGGCAAGCTGCGCATTTGAGGGCGTCGAGAGTGCCTTCAGCTCCGGCTGGCATGAATTCACCGCATCCGTCGACGGCGTGGCCGCCGATCCCCACTGCATGATTTTTCAAACACTCCCTGTACCTTGGATTAACATTAACACTAACTTCGCGGCTTGTGGCCCGACCCGAATTGCCCATTGTATCACAACTTGGTGCAGACAACCCCGTCTCTCCTTCTTCTTCTTCTTCTACTTCCTCCTCATGCTCTTCTTGATCCTCAAGCTCCATGATCACAACCCTTGATTATGAACTTAAGAAACAGACGATTATTCAAGTTGAGAGACAAAGATCAAAGATGAAGTAAGACAATGTCAAAGCGAAGTTCTTTTTCACTGAAAGGAGGATGTTTTGGCTTCAATGGACGGTGAAGTGGAATATATATGGGCTTTTCACCGGTTGTTACCGGTAAAACCGGTGGTTTTACTGCTCAGTAAAAGTTGAGATTGTACAGGAACAGAGAGTACAGACCAGAGATCAGGAGGATTAGCTTTTTATATTTGGTGCTTTGGAAAGACGGTACAGTCTCCACACAGAAGTATTGGGACCCAACGCTCTTCCACGCGCCGTCTTCAATTCTTGGTTGACGGATGCGGTTGCGCATGATTTTTTGCACATGAAAAATTGATCTTATAATTGAATAATTTACTAATTTTAAAAATTCAAAGTTATGGAAATTTTTCTAATTTTTATTTTTAAAAATCTCTTATCTATTAAAAAAAAGGATAACATAGTCTAAAAATTTCTAATCTTTTGATAATTTTTAATTCAGCTCTCACACTTTTGAAATTTTAAGTAACCAATTTTTATAATTTTAATAACTCATTTGAAAATGTTAGTTTTGTTAATATTTTGATTATTTAGATAACGGAATCTTTTTTATCTATGACATATAATTAATGTTTTAAAAATCACACTCTAAGTTAAAACAATAAAATAAAAATATTTAACTGATTTTAGACGTTATAAAAATAATTAAAGATTGAATATTTGAAATGAAACTCTTTTACATGTTGGATTAGGTATTTTAGTTCACGATTATGATTAATTGACAATTAATTTTTTACATTAGCGCTGACATGTCATGAACTAAAAAAGATTCGTTAACTAAATCAAAATACTAACATAACTAAGGTTTTAAACTTAAATGTTAAGATTATTAAAGGTTGGGTATTTTAAAAAATTTTATCCCCATTAAAAAATAATAATAACATAGGTGCTATACAATGCAATTAATTAAATATCATTAATAACACAACTCATTTTTAAATTTATTCTAAAGCCATTTAAATATAATTCAAACAAATAATTTATAATAATTATGTAACACACCACTATCACATAGCATACGCCCGAACATCCAGAGGACATCCGAGAATATATCCTATGGGAATGGCATGCTAGAGCAATCATATTCACTTATTATAGCATCACAAAAATATAAGTATTTCAAATGACTAAATTTAATCATTTCATTCACAAAAGTAAATTTACTTTGTTATTACATTCCACAATCCATATATTTACATAAGGATGGAAAAACCGGCCCAGTTTGAACAGGTCACAGGCTGACCATGGGACCAAATCATGATGGTAATCGTTAAAAATATATATATGATAGGCTGGGTTTAGCCCGTCCCGTCCGTGGCTTATCAGGCCACGAGTTGATCCATCCCGACCCATCAAGCTATAGGCCACATGGGCTAGGGTTCGGGCCAAGCTCAGCCCATTGACATCCCGATATTTACATTACAAAAACATCTAGGAGTTTACTCTTCTATACAAAATATCTAACATGAAATGGAATGTTGACAGAAATATTCTAACTAAACTCCTCAGACATCAGCTAACCAGACTTTTGAGTCATTATTGTTTCCAAAATTGACAATACTAGACTGCTACTAGATTGCCTTAGAAGCTAGGTCTCCTCAGTACCTGAAAATCAATGTTACAATTTTGATGAGTTTTGCGAACTCAATGAGTAAACCATCATTTATGTGCTCACTAAAAACATAACACAAATATTACAAGTATATAACATAGTTCAATCAGTATCTCACATCATTCAGAATCAAATCTCATATATCACATCATTCAGAATTTAGTACCTGATCACAGTATACATCATATTTCAACAAGCCCCTTATGAATACAAGCATTTCATATAATCATTTTAGAATATTTCAATCATTCATATCATTGACCTGTACATAAAGATTGCATACCATTATATCAACTCAATTTTTGCCATTCTTTACAATCATTCACATGATACATGTAAAGATATATATATATATATAAATCCACATGAGACCCACTTTCATTTTTATTTTATTGTGACCGAGCACCTATTTAACTGTCTCGTATCCCTTGTGCATACCAGGCTCATTTCAGATACTATCTCATACCTATTATGGATACTAGACTCATTAATCGTTGAGCATGTAGCTCTTTGTACACATTTCCTAAATTTTAAGCTCTTTTTTACGCCGGTCACTCTAGTCACAAATCCTTTATCTGATCGTGCATATCAATATCATGGAATGCATCATTTCACATATTATGCTATCAATAATTTTCATTCAATGTGTACAGTCATTTAGCATATTCATCGGATCTGAGTTCGACATTCAACATACAGTTGAGAACACAATTCATATTGCATATTAAATTTGAAAAAGCATCCAATACAATCTCAAATATCAAACTCCTCAAAATAATAATATCCAAAATATCACAATCATATCAATAACAATCAATATCTGAAAGTTAATCAAAAACAATTCAAACATAATGAGAAAACATCTAGGTTCACCACATAATTCAAACAGAAACACATATATAATTGAGATTACACATCTAGTTCAACTCATGGTACACTCCAAATAATTATTGCCTTGACAATTCAGTAATGTCTGGATGATTTTGGTCTATTTATGCTTTTATATCATGCAATACACACATAACTACACATTACTAACTTGTTTAATTAAATGAGTACTCAATCATACACATGTATACGTGTTATGTTCAATACATGCTCAATTGACTATCCTGAGTATGTATCCTTATTCACAAATCTTGATCATTCATTCGTCACAGCTTGTATATATCTAGTTTGCAATTAGGATTATGCCTTAAGTAAGTTTGGTTACCCTCAATTCATCAATCATACATTCATTAATCATTTCTTAGCATTATATATTTACACAATTTCTCGATTCTCATTTAATCATATCTATTTCATTACTTATATCCTTTGAATTACATTTTCATTCATAAGAACATCTTTATACTATTAACAACTTATACTTCCTAAATTCATATATATTGATATCAATCAATCCATTCCTTAATTTATAACTTCAATTAACAACTTAAATTTATTAAATACTTAATAGGTTCATTTCAAGCCCCAATAATGTCCTAATGCACCAAGGTAAAGCAACTTAGCCTTATATGATTTAACCATCACACTAAACACATTTTTTCACTTAAAAGCATTGCTCATAATCGTAGGAAGGAGCTTATGTAGCTCCCACGATTGTGAGATAGGTAAACCAAAGGTACTCCATTTTTCTTCAAAATTATTTTTTAGTTTTTAACATCTTCATGCCAAATTCAACACATCTTCATCATAGTCCATTACTTATACCTCAATTATAACTTAATTATACTTCAAATCCTCATCAATTCCATATCCAATTCCAATTTAAATCATTCATTTGGTAGCACACAAAATATGATATTTTATGCATCAAAATCAAAAACAGAAACTATCATTCGTTGATCATACATGTTGTCCTAGTTCTTTCCCATTTCAAGATCACTATATTAGCACTTTTCTTTAACACAATTTCACCTTCTTTATACCTCAAAATCCAATATAATTCATCCATAAAACAACCTATAACTTTTGGTTTTTTATACATTAAGAAACAAACATAAAAGTGTCCAAGTTTATACATCATAAGTGTCTAAGTTTATACACCATATTCTAGCACACTTCATCATCAACATCATATAGAATCCATCTCAATTCAATAATCATAAACTTTATATTACCACATGTCATAAAGATCAATCTTTTACTTACTTGTCTAGCTCAAATTCTAGCTCAAAGATTAAGCCAATACAATTCTCCATGCATGCAAAATCATCATAAATTCAAGGTAACAACAGGTTGGTTTTCAGCTAAAATAAAGGACAATAATAATTTGATTCTTTAACTATCTGGTGAAGGGCAATAAGCATGGATTATTGGTGTAGTAATTGGACACAAACATAGACAAAACAGAGGGATGTAAAGGTGAGAGGATTTGGGTGGTGTGAGAAGAAGAAAGAAGAAGAAATGAACAAAACTGATTTTACTCATGCAGAAGCTTAACACCTTAGGTGCTAGGTGTCACCTTATTACCATGACATATGTCCCTAAGCATGTAAGTCATTTGTCCCTTCCTTAGGCTGCCAATTGTCACCAACATGTTAGGCCATTTGTCACTCCATGATCAGTGCCATTTGTCAATTAATTACCTATGCCAAATGTCATTCAATTATCTATGTTAAATGTCACTTAATTATAGGCTTAGTCATCCTAATTTTTCATGTGTCCACTTATCTTACCATTTGGCATTTTTCTTATACTAAATGTACATTTAAATGCATCAATTTTTCAATAGTAGCAATTAATTCCAAGTTTACTACTTATAATCCGTCAAACTAAAATTAAAGGTATAAATAATACACAATTCACATCATAATCATTTTAAACTTTTCATACCTTGGAACATATCAATTGAGTGCATATATTATCTTTGCAAATAATCTTTAAAAAAACTCCATGATCTTTAAGAAAAATTTAAAACATTTTCTAATTTTCTGTTTTTGTAATATCTATACTTTTAGATTTTGATTAAAAATAATAATAAAATACACGCAATATGAACATCATACATAAATAGAGACGTCAATAGGTCAGGCCAGGATGGGTCAACCCATGACCTAACCTGGCCCGTCATATTTTTTTTAGAAAAACATCAAAAATGAAGTTGTTTTTGAAGTAACAGTCGGGCCACGAGCTAGTTAGTTTTGGCATCTCTATACATAAACTAATTAATTAAAATCAAATATCACTAATATGATAAATCTAACTCAATTCTTAAACTTGATATGAACCATTTAAATTAAAATTAAATTCATAATTTAAGATGATTATAATAAATTATTAGTTTGAGTCAGATTTAATAACAAAAATAAGAGAGTTTTCCAAGATTTCTTAAACCATAAGAGAGCTTTATGTCTTTTACTGTTATTTAATGATAACAAGAAAAGGAGTTTTCTAAAAAATTGAAAATAATTTCAGTACAAATATATTAATTTTGTAGTATTTTTAATACTACAATTAGTTAACAGATTTGGACTTTTCTTACATTTTCACTTATTTATAAAATGCTTATTGTTTTAAAATCCAATATTTTACATTTTTACTCGTAATTTTAAAATAAATGAAATAAGATAAAAATCACACCTTTTATAATATTTTAAGAATAAGAAGTGAGTACATCGAAAGAATTCATCTTATATCCTTAATTAATTTGACATCGAACACGAGAGAGACCCCATAAACAAAAGGATGTCCGAGTAAAAGTGGAACTGTGATGTTGGGAGAGTGGAAGCCAAACGGTGATCTGTGTCATTACCAGCGTTAAAGAGAGGAGAAAGACAAGAAGAGGTTTGATGTGTGGGGGACGGGACATGGGAATTTATTCAGAACCTTGTACAAAAAGCAGTACAACCATTAATAAGTAGTTGCAGAGATAGAGAGAATTGCGGAGAAAAAGATGAAGCAGATGGTGACAAGACAAGTAAAGAGCGGCAGTGTGGGATGATCTCCATGTCAGCCTTTTTTCTTTCTTTGTTTTGTCCATTTCTATATCACTTTTGATCCCATTTCAAGCTCATCCCCATCTTTTTTTGCTGGAACAAATCATCTGTTTATCTTAATCAGTTAATACTATGTTTTATTAAATTTTAATTACATATTTATATGGATCTAAATAAATATGTGGATAAAATTAAATAACACAAATTTGGAATATTTTGACGCAAACAGACAATCTCATTTTTCTTTTTGCCCTGTACAAAATCTTTAATCATTATTTCAAGCAAAAATAAGGAAAAGATATTCTTTTTTTTTATATTCAAAGAAAATATTACATGATTTTTATATTTTCCCATTTGTTGAATTATGAAAAAAAACAATTTTACAACAATCACAGTGAAAGTCTTGTTAATATGAAGAGTCTAAAGAGATCTAATAGTACATAATTTTATCCGTAATTATAGAGAGATTATTTCTAATAGACACACATAAAAATAAATGAAATAAAAATAAAATAAAATACGTAACATGAATGTATAATAAAAGAATACTAATTAAACATAAAAATAAAAGAGACATAAAAGTAAATGTTATTTTATTGTTTCGTGTTTGAAGAAAATTATTTTTTAAATTTGAAAACTGAATGTTCAAAGAAAACATTACAAAATTTTATCTTTATCCTTTTCAAATCATGAAAAGAAATAATTTCGAAACAAGATAAAAGAACAAAAAAAATGTAGTTAAAGGTCATAATCAAAGGTTTTTTTTTTAAAGTATCAATAAGGTTATAATGAGATCCACTTTGAATGTGATAGAGGAAACAAAGGGTAAATGACACTTGGGATTGTACAAACCCCACCTCCAATGGCTTGACTGACATTTTGGTATGAGAACAAAGAGAGGTCCTTCCTTTCTTTCCCAAAACTCTCATATTCATCATTCCTTTTGTTTACCCCTTTCCCACCTCATAAGTCACTCCACTTATTTAAAAAAGACTTATAAATAATAAGATCAAATCTTGATATGTCCAATTCAAGATCAAGAATCATTGATTAATAATCCAATATATAAACAATTTAGTACATTCATTAAGGTGAATAAGTAAGCAATAGGCAAGTATGTGTGACTCTAGGCCTATAGAAGAAAGAAATTTAAGCGGGTTGGAGAAAAAAATGTTAATTATCATTTATACAACAATTTAAGCAAATTGGAAATATTTTAAAATTTTTAAAAATTAAAATTTTATATTTAGCATGTCGAACTCTTCACTTAAATTTGAATAATAATTGAATAAAATTACATAATTTTATTCAAAGATTTGTTTTGTATGTACTTAAAAATAATAATTATTACATTTTCCCTTTAGAAGGGGAAAAAAAGTAAAAGGGTTATTTCAAAAGCTGAGGTAAAGAAGGGAATCAATTGCTAAAATTGGCCTGAAAAAGTCAAATGCTTCCTCAGCTAGCATCAAGCTATCACTGAAATGGAAGATACTCTCTTCAGTACAAGTACTACTTCATAAATTGGTGAAAAACCCTTTTTTCCTGCTCTGATCATGTTTTTTTTTTTGGAATTTGATTATAAAAAATTATTTTTAACTTCATCAACTTGTCCCTCTCAAGTATCTGAGTATTGTACTTTTCATCTATCTGTCATGAGTTTGATTCTGAAATTTGTGTACTTTCATGTTTATGGATTTTGTGACGATGAAGTTTATGATGTGATACTTTCATCATACTCTGTTGTTTGATAGCCCTTAAGTTAAAATCTGATATGATGGAGAGGATTGAAATTTTTACTAAATTATTTTTAAGTTTTGTTAACTTTTTACCGTTCTCCAAATTATTTCTAGATGAATTAATATGTAATTATAAATTAATAAATATTTGAAGCAATATTTCATCTATAATAATAAATGTTAATGTTAATATCATACAACATAAGAGATAATAAATTACTTTGTGTTCGACTTTAATTATTCTAACTAATTTTAAAATTAATAAGTTAAGATAAATTTAATTAGTTCAAACTTAAATTTTCGAAAGTTCAGATTCAAAGCATGCTAATGACCGATCGATTATGCTGCTAATCTTACGTGAGATTATTACTTCAATTACTCTTAAGTAAGATTTTGCAAATGTGATATTCACCAAATATACTTAGGGAACATATGAAAGCAATAGTGTGATCTTGAGAAATGACAATCTAAAGATGTTTGTGGGTCATCTAAATCCCCTTTGGAGATCCAATCTTAAGCATGGTTTATGAACAGTTTAAGGGTAGAGATAACTTTGACATTGTTGTAGAATTTTAGTTTGCATAATCTTTGATTAGGTTAGTGCAAGTCACTTAATCAAGACCGAAAGTTGAAAGGCACATTGTCTACTTCGATTGATGTAAATATCATTGGATAGTAAACTCCTATATAATAAAAATTTTATGCTTGCCATTTGAGGGATTCACTCATCTTAATAAGTATTAAACTTTTATGTACTACCCTTAATAAATCATAGAGACTAAAGCTTAGGGTAATGCAAAAAAGCTAATTAGAATATGTATTCATTAATATGAAAATCATTTGTTATTATTCGAGTATTATCGGACCTCCCCATATCCTCCTTTATTGCGGAATTTCGGACTGAGTGATGATGATGATGATTTATTATTATTCGAATATTTAACACTAAATTTAATATTTGGGACCAACTTGACCGAGTTTGAGAAAAAAAAATTAAGACAGTTTCTATCGATTATTATAGACAATGTTAGGATTTGATTCAATTGATGAAATAAATTTTTAAAAATTTTATAATTTAAGAAATTTCAAGCTCGACATAAGATTCCTCGAACTTATTATCGTAGACAATTTATTCTAATTTATACTTTAAAATAATGGAAATTATTAAAAAAAAGTCAAGGGTTCAAAAGTGTAATCATACAACTATGATGTGTAGGCTCAACACAAATCATCTACCAAGCTACTATATTTTATAGTGTTGTCCTACGTCCAATCCACCGGCCTACAAGAGATGGATTGCACATCTTTGTCACTATAGCAATCTAATATTAGTCAAAAAGCGATACAAAAACTCACTTAATGTAATGACTATGAAATGGGAATTTTGTTAGACATTTTTTGCCCCAAAGAGTAATTTTGTCGATGTCTTTAAAGTTGGACTAATATTAATTACAATTTTAGTTTTTAAATTGATTACCGGTTAAATTGCGTCATTTGATCCAGATAAAGATAATAAAGTGGCCCAATAAATGATCTAAATTAATGGGTCGAAGTCCAAATGAAAAATAGGTCCCGATCAGTATAGACCGGGTCCATATCGACCTTGTGAAGGAGAAGCCCGATATGAAAGCAATATAAAGGTTAGGTCTCTTGCAGTTGCTCAAGAGAACGTTCACGAGCATAAAATTTCTAACCAGTTAAAGAAGCTCAGAACGCTGAGGAAACTGTAGAAAGGCCTAGCCCGTGAGTCGGTGAGCGCTTTCCACTAAAGGACCCGGGAGATTCGGAGACGTTTGGAACTCGAAATTGACATCGGAACCCGAGATGGAACCGAATCCATGTATTCCGCATTATTTTCGTTTTTGATCTTTTCACGTGATCATGAGATACGTAATAAGGTCTCCTCTACGTACTAGCAAAATTTTCACTACGTCAATTTGGTGGCAACATGAAGGAAATTTTCATTATAAGGCTAATATTTTTACGGAATTCTCTCGTTATCATGAGTTACGATTCGAAAAATTTTGATATTTGGATGAATTAATTATAAAACAATTCAAAATTTACTCAATTTTATAATCTATGTTTGATTTTTTTTTAACAGTACCTAAATATTACATTAAATTCTCCGTTAATGTAAATGACGAGACGAGTTACTTGTCACGTAACTATTAATTTATTGTTTAATAAAATAAAAAAATGTGTTAAATTAATAAAAAAAAATTCTGCAACAAGCCTTAAGATTCAATCAAACCGATCTTCTTTTTTCTTCTCCAAGTCTTTGTTTAGTTAAAGGCTAGTGATTAGGCAAATCATAGCAAAGAGGTTTTAAGGTAAGCAATGAACTTTCTATATTAAATGGAAAAAAGGAATGATGGGTTACAGATCATACACTAATTAATCAATGATAAAGGACTCTTAGTGGCAATGACAATTATGAAACTCCAAAGAAAGTAAGCAATCAATCCACTTGAACACCATCTATGGAAGCTATTCTGTAGTAAAACTGACGTCAATAGTATTGATTTTTAATGCTTCAAGATGATTATGAGACCCAGACTTAGGCTTAGGCCTAGGAGAGTGAGTAATACGTGTTAAGAGGGTTCGAAATTCTTAACAGGAAACTTATAATTCAAGGTAATTATGATCTTTGGAGATTTTCTCTCCCTCTCCCTCTCGTGATTTATAAGAACCTATCATTAGAGTGGTCACATATTTTAAAAATTGAATAGAAAATTAAACTAATAAGATAAGAGGTATAAATTTTAAAACGTTTAATTAGTATTAGACTGTCATAAAACATGTTAACAATAGAATAAAATTAAAAATTTTGAAATATGATTAAAAGAGACTGTTCTTATATTATCTATCGAAGAATTTAAAGTTTAACTGAAAAAGAGACTGGAAAATAAAAAATAGTTTATTTTAATTTATAAAAATAGATTAATTTACGAAACCGATCAATTAATTAATAAACTGGTTGGTTTTAACAATAATAGTTAATAAAATAAATCGAACCGAAATATGAAAAATCAATCAAAAAAGTTAACTAATTAAAAAAATTTATGTTTAAATCAACCAAAATATTTAGGTTTTTTTCTTGGTTACAAGTGAGAAAAACTAAAATTATCTCATAAAAGAAATACCACAGGTATTAGTCCAGATAATCAAAAGAGAGGGCATCAGGAATCTCCTCCTAAACTTGAAAAGTTGACGAAATGTTATGACTTAATTTAGCCAAAGAATCTGTTGCAAAATAACCTTTACGAAGCACATGCTTAATAGAACAAATTCAATTCCTTGCAAGTAAAGTTTGAATATTCACAACTAAAACAGATAAGGGATGTGAAGAGATAACACCACAAGTCAACATTCTCACCGCTTCCATATTATCTGATTCTACCACGACCTGTCGAAAATCATGATCCCATGCAAAAATCAAACCATCTCGAATGAACCATAACTCCCCCACCAAGATAGTCAAAACACTAATTTGAAACAAATATCCCTAGCTAACTACCAAATAAATCACGCAACAAACCAAATAAATCACGCAACAACCCTCCACCACTAATCAGCCCAAGATTAACAATAAAATTGCTCACAATTCAACTTTAATCATTTACATTTACATATGGGTGCATTTTTTCTTCGTGGAGTGTTCACTTCTTGGAAAGCAGTAAAAAGGAAACTTGAAAATTGCAAATCAATAATTACCGTACCTCGTGTTCTAAGTCTAGTGAGTCCTAATGTCCCTATTCGTTGGTGTGTCATAAAAATATAGTAGAATGAAGCTTACGTTTCAAGGAAGTAATAGGGTATAGTGTAATGAGTATTACTACATAAACGATTGATTTAATCTCACATGTATTACAAATTTTATAAAAAGATTAATCGATTTTTAATTAATTATTTTAATTTATTACTACTTTGAAATTAAAATTGAAATTATTGTTAAGTGAGCTGACAGAGTTTGGTATAATTTGGTTCCACATTAGGAGACAAGAAGTTTTAGATTGTGACTTTGGGAACATCTAAGAAGAAGAGATTGGGATTTACATTGAAAGGAAAGGAAAAGTTAAAATTTTTGTAAACTTATTAACTCCGACTTAAATCCTAATTAAAATTGTTGATAAACCAACCTATACTAGACCCATTATATGTCGTTTGTAAAAAAAGAAAAGAACCGATACCTAAAAATTAATGTTTAAAAATTAAGACTAAAAGTTAAACCAATAAGATAAAAAATTTAAAAT
>JANIHY010000208.1:59460590-59477075 GCA_027479065.1 Erythroxylum brevipes
ATGAATTGAGTGAACCATCGATGATGGTTTCTCATTGAGTTCGCAAACTCACCCAAAATTGCAACTATTTTTCAGGAAATTGAAGAGTACCTCGTTAGACAAACGGGAGTATGCCTACTGTATGCAAGTCAGAGATTGAGGTCGAGATCAGTTTACGTCTGCATTAGTGTCATTCTGATTCATATGTATAATTGTATTTCTGCAAATTTCGCAAATTTGTGCTTTTTGTTTCAGAGGGCCCCAATTGATTAATGTTGTATTGTAATGTGATTACTGAAAGCGCTCCGGAATAATATTGGGCCCAATTTGGGTATAGAATTCTGTACATTAAATGGTTAAATACTGTTGAATGTCTTTATGACTGAAATTGTGTTTTGATCGAAATGTTTTCGTATTAAAGTGGGCCCAAATTGTTTACTGATTTCCGCACATGCGATTGTTTTCAAAAATAAAAATGTCATACTGAGTTTTTGAACTGTTTTGACTGCTCTAGCATACCACCCTCGTCAAGCACGGGCTCGGATATCACCCTCGATGCCGAGTTTGGGTCTTGCAGGAGTGGGATACTACAACAACTCTGACAGATACAGGACTGATGGAGACGGTAGAGAAGCTATCAATTGAGGCCCCACAACAAAGCCCCTTAATGGGCCTAGGCCAACGCCTCCCACTAACAAAAGTGATTGGATCCCACAAGCCCACTATTAATGGACCAATCTTCAAGGCTGATGGGCCCAAGCCAAATGCAAGGAAGGGGCCCAAAGGACAAAAAGGGATCTAAAAGCAATTACTTTGAGAAAGCTCTCGGGCTAGTCCTATCCTGGAACAAAGCCCAGTAGTCGCCCCACAAATCCAAATACAACTCACCAACTTGGAAAAAAAACATAGCAATCGTTATCTCTTCACACACAGAAATGGTCTGTGACCAACAGGTGTTGAAGGATTATGAGGTGGATGTTGAGGAGCGATTACAACAGATGGAAGGGGTCGAGACAATAGAGGCTATTACTCGCGCTAGGGAGATTAATCTCCACCCACAAAACCACCTGATATAGCAGGAGAGTCAGATATAATGGACATCATGCCACTGAGTGGGAGTAACGAGGAAATTGCCCTACAAACAATGAGCGATGAAATCTAGGACACTCCTATGGGAGGTACCGAATCCAGTTAAACCTTTTTGTTATGTCAACTTTAATTTGAAATTGTCAAGGGGTAGGGGGAATATTTTAGATAATCCTGCGTAATTACCTTAGTCACTATAATCCAGGTATCTTTGTTTTGATGGAAACCAGAATTAGTGGGACTAAGGTGCATGAAGTGATTCACACGTTAGGTTTTGATATTTCCTTCAGAGTAGAAACCGAAGGATTCGTGAGTGGGATTTGGATGCTCTGGAAGGGGATTCTAATATCTCCATAGTATTAGCCCATTGGCAATTTATTCATACCATTGTCAAGTATGAGGCTTCCTCTTTTGATTTTACCGCAATTATGATAGTCCTCAAACGTCCTCTCAAAAGCATCTCTGGCCTGCCCTATAATGGATAGGTAGGACTCTAAATAGACCTTGGCTAGTCGGAGGTGACTTTAATTCTAAACTAGAATTAACAAACAAGCGGGGTGGAGCCACAACCACAAGGATCGTGAACATTAATTTTCAGGATTGCGTGCATGCAAGCAGCCTTCATGATCTGGGATATGCGGGTTCCGAGTTTCCATGACGCTAAGACATGGTACAAGCTAGATTGGATCGAGTCTTTGGTTTATCAGCATGGTTGCAAACCTTCCCGCAAGCGGTTAATTACCACTTACCCTTCCTAGGATTTGACCATCGATCCTTGTGGATTCATCTTCATCAACCATCTCCCAGGAAAATAGGGTCCCCAGTTTTTAGATTTCAAAATGCTTGGTTTACTCATCCGGGATTTGATGAGGTCGTAGCTGAGCATTGATTACCGAAAGAGGAGACAATGAGTAAATCGTTAGCTCAATTTTTCCAACACCTCGCAAGATGGAATCGTTCTGATTTTGGCAATATATTTCATCAAAAGAAAAGATTGTTAGCAAGATTATAGGGCATTCAAAAAGTCATGACCGAGGATAATTTAGATTCCCTACTAGCCTTGGAAGAATAGTTGAGTGGGGAACTGTTACAGGTTTGAGTGAAGAATAAATCTTTTGGTACCAGAAAGCTAGGTGTGAATGGATTTCGAAGAGGGATAGGAATACAAAATTTTTTCACACCCTCACCATGTCTAAAAGAAAGAAAATGGGGATAGAAAGACTCAAGGACTCCCAGGGGACAATAGTCTCAGACTAAGAGCAACAACGTCGATTAGCCCAAGAATACTTTGCCCAACTGTATACGCGAGAGGAAGAACATATTGCCTGGATCATGCTCACAACAGCATTCCCTTCATTTTTAGAAGGAAATATCCGAGATTTAGCCACACCCATTGACCCCGCAAAGATAAAGTGTGCGGTTTTTGAAATGAATCTGAATAAAGCCCCTGGGGTGGATGGCTTCAATGCTCTTTTCTTTTAGAAGCAATGGGAAAGGGTCGGCCCTACAGTGACTGAATACATACAGTCAACTTTCAGACAAGAACAATGGGAAAAGGACTTAAACCAAACCCTCTTAGTCCTTATCCCCAAAAATCCTTCCCCGACTAGTATCACTCAGTTCAACCGACAAGCCTCTGCAACATTATCTACAAAATCATCTCCAAAGTCATCGTTAACGATCTAAAACATCACCTGGACTTTCTAGTGGGGAAGAACCAATGTAGTTTTTATTTCCAGGTGTTAAATAACTTATAACATCATTATTGTTTAGGAAGTGATTCTCTCGATACAAAGGAAGAAAGGGGGAACGGGATTTTTAGCGATCAAAGTAGACTTAGAAAATGCTTATGACTGCCTCCATTAGGATTTTATACATAACACTTTAGAGGATATTGGTCTCTCGGCTCAGCTAATCTAGTCATTATGCATTGTGTAATGACAGTGACTATGCAGGTGGTTTGGCAGGACTCGGTCTCAAATCCTTTTAGCCCCTTACGCAGGATTCGACAAGGCAACCCGCTCTTGCCTTACCTCTTTGTCCTATGCATGGAACGTCTAGGACATCTTATCTTAAGAGAAGTGGGACAAGGTTATTGGAAACTGATAAAATTGAGCCCTACAGGGCCACCACTATCCCACCTTTTCTTTGCGGACGTCATGGTTTTGTTCGCAGAAGCAACGGATTCCCAGGCTCAAGTAATCGCTAAGACTTTGGAGGAGTTTTGTAAGGCTTTAAGGCAGAAAGTTAACATAAAAAAACAAAAATTTTCTTCTCCAAGAATGTTAAGTCGGACACTGTGCGTCGAATTAGTCAGGCTCTTCACATCAAGAGTACTAACAATCTAGGCAAATATCTAGGAGTTCCCTTGCTCCATGAGCGTACCAAGCGTAATGCTTACTAGCACATTTTAGATAACACTCAAAGGAAACTTACAGGGTGACAAGCTAGACAACTGTCACTAGTAGGCCGAGTCACCTTAACTCAATCAGTGATCTTGGCCCTCCTTATCTTCACAATGCAAACTGTGTGACTACCGAGATGACTATGTGATGAATTGGAATAAATTATGCGCAATTTTATCTGGGGTTCCACGGGAGAGTAGAGGAAATTATCCCTTATTAATTGGGACGCTATGTGTTAGCCCAAAAAGACTGAAGGTCTAGGCATTAAGCGTTTTAGGTCTACCAATAATGCCTTGTTAACCAAAATGGGTTGGGCTCTGATTACACAACCTACGACCTTATAGGTCAGAATCTTACAGACTAAATATCGTATGGACTCGTACCACATCCCTACCATAATTGAAAGGGTAGGGGCTTCGAGCTTCTAGTGGGGAATTGCATCCACTTGGCAGTATGTCCAGTAAGGTATAAAATGACAGCTGGAAAATGGTAGGCACATTTACTTCTGGCTAGATAATTGGGTGAAAGATTGGCGACTGCTCCTTTATGTGGCGACCTCTCCAATACCAAAGGGTGAACTGTACACTAAAGTAGCGGATTTGTAGAATGAGAATGGAAACTGGAAGTGGAACTTATTTCAACAGTACCTTCCAGTCTCAGTCTGTATGGATCTAGCAAAGATAACCCTCCATGCAGCCACTAAAGTGGAAGATACCTTAAAATGGGGACATACTGAACATGGGAGATTCACAGTAGCGTCAACCTATGAATTAATCGAAGGGCACACCCCTGATAGCTCTACTAGTCCCTGGGCCTTAATTTGGAAATGGACGGGACCCCAACGAATCAGAGCTTTGCCTTTGGCTCATGACCAAAAAAAACTCATAACGAACCAACAACGAGTGGCAAGACACATTGCAACAGATAGTAGCTATCACATATGCCGACAGGAAGAGTCTACCTTACATGTCTTTCAGGACAGTCCGAGAGTGCTAGCATTTTGGAGGCAATTTTCCTTAGAGGTAACGGATATGGATTTTTTTCCATCAGGATAAGGAGGTATGGGTGAAGTCCAACCTAATAAAGCACTCACAGGTGATGTAAGGGGAATGGTCCACTATATTTGGAGTCGCATGCTAGACGCTTTGGATATGACGCAACAAAAGTCTTTTTGAAGATGAGTTTGTTTGGCCGAAAGAGGGAACGAAAGCAGTTATGGCGTATGTGGAGTGGATAGTACGAGCGAAAGAAGTGGAAAGCTATGTGTTTTTACCAGGGCATCTTGGTGGGCAGTCGAGTAAGATGGACAAAACCATTGGAGGAATGGGTCAAACTCAACATGGATGGAGCTTTTAACTCGGGATTGTGTATCGCTACCACTAGTGGCTTAATTCGCGATTGTCACGGACAGTGGTGTGGAGGGTTTTTTCAGCACATTAATAACGACTTGTCATTAACAGCCAAACTTTGGGGAGTCCACTCTGGCCTCACATTGGCTTGGTCACTTGGGCATCGTAGGGTCATATTAGAAGTAGATGCTTTAGAAGTCATTAACTTGCGTTCATCTCCCATTACTAAGATTGATATAAATAATTTTTTATTGGCAGGTGCCCATGGCTTACTCTAACGAGATTGGGAGGTGTAAATCTAGCACGTACACTGGGAGGGAAACCAATGCATGGATATCCTGGCAGCCATTGCAGTCAAGACCAGCCCAGGCATGCATATTCTTCAAGAGCCTCTTATGCCAGTTCTGGAACTTATCCAAAGGGACAAGCATGGAGCTGTGTACCATAGAGCTATGCGAGAGTTTAAGTAATGGTGTTTAGCGTTTTTCCTTTGTAAAAAGAAAGGTAAAGAAGCTACCTCTTGGTCCAAAAGGGTTCTTGATTATCGGTTGCCTTCACTTGTTAGGAAAATACCCTCATCGAGCTTTGCATTACCTAGCCAAAAGATATGGTATATTGAAAATACAAATTCAAAATAAAATTAAATGTGTTATTATGTTTAGAAGTATGTTTAGTTTCTTTAGAGGCCTATTGCGTTTCTTGAGAAGTAAGAGATGTCTTGTATTTTTATATAACTATTGTTTTGTTGTAATGAAATGGACTGACATTGAGCCAAAGAGTTTTTGTTTTGTTTCTTAAGCTTCAACGTTTTGCACCTTCCGAGTATTTGTCTTTGTTTTTGCTAACAAAGTGGCATCAAAGCACTTGTCCAGCTATCAGTGTTTTTCTTCTTCCTCAAACCCACACGCATCCACCTCATAATAGAAGCCAACGTTAGAGACAAAAGAGAGAGTCCTTCACTGCCATAGTTAGAACCCATAAAAAGGAAATTTTGTTGACCTATACACTTGCTCTTTTGCACTACTGAGAATAACCAGCAAAACCCCAAAACAATTAAACTCAAACCTTCTGGAGTTTGAGAGATCTGAAACAAATATAGCAGATCTTGACTAGCAAATTCTAGAGAGAGAAACAAGCATTTAGAGAGAGATAGAAACAAAACAAAAAAAACCTAGCTGAATCTTCGATTTTCTGAATCTTCACATTGGTCCCTCCTTCATTATTCATGTTAATGTATTGGATTAACACTGCATATGTCAGTTGGTGTTGTTAAAAAAAATCAGTTATATATTTATCAGTTATGTATGTCAATTATATATGGCAGTTCACTACAGTTATGTTTTATTTGTTGTTGGATAGTTTGTACGTATGAAGTATGATGTTTGAGATTTTATGAATAGAAAGATTGCTCCCTGCTGCAGTGTTAAAAAACAACAGTGTAGTGTTATGGAAAAAAATAACGGTGCAGTGTTACGAAAACAAAACTACAGTGTTCCCTTTTTGCAATATTACAAAATAAACAATAGTGGTATCAGAGCATTATAGATCTTAAAGGGATCTATGAAAGTATTATCAAAGGCTTGTCTACATTTAATAGAAAAGAAAAATGCAGGTAAGTGGTATTAATTTTTTACCAATCACACCACCTGTGTTTGATAGTGAAAATTATCAAGCGTGGGTTGTAAAAAATAACAACCTACATAGAAGGTTGTGATATATGGGAAGTAGTAGAATAAAATTATGCAGTGGATCCTCTTCCTGAAAATCCAACCTTGAATTAATTGAAGTTTCAGAAAAAGAAGATCATGAGAAAGGCGAAGGCAAAGTCATATCTTTATGCAACGGTCTCTCCTACAATTTTCAGCAGAGTCATAAGGCTTGATTCTGCTTTTGAAATCTGGAATTTTTAAAGGAAGAATATGAAGGAGATAAGAGAGTCCAAGGCATGAAATTGTTAAATTTGATGAGGGAATTTGAAAGGCAGTAGATGAAAGACAATGAGTTTGTGAAGGAGTATTCAGATAGACTCATTGATTTGGCGAACAAAATTCAAATCTTGGGTCAGAGATGAAGGATGAGAGACTGGTACAGAAGTCGCTAGTTTCACTACTAGAAAAATTTGAAGCCACAATTGCATCTCTTAAGAATACAAAGGATCTTTCAGAGATTAAGTTGGCAGAATTGTTGAGTGCACTGTAGGCATAAGAGCAAAGAAGGCTGACGAGAAGAGATGAGCCTGTTGAAAGTGCTCTTTAAGCCAAATCAAAAGTGTACATAGAAGGACAGAAAAGAAGCAATTTAATCAAGGAAAACAACAAAAAACAAAGGGTAAATCATCAGGGGGAAAAGAAGGAAATTATGATGCAACAAATCATAATAGGAGGGGAAAACAAGGTTCTTGGGAACCATGTCAACATTGTGGTAGGAATAATTATCCTCACTACAAGTGTTTGAGGAAACCTGATATGAAGTGTATATTTTGTCACAAAATGGGACATGCAGAGATCATCTGCAGAGAGAAGAATTCATAACAACGAAAAGTAAATACATCACAAGCAGTACAAATTGAGATAAAACAATTATTTCCTATTTCTTGTTTTAACTCAGAAGTTGATAGTAGTTGTTGGCTAGTCGATAGTGGCTGCATACATTATTACTAGTTATTTGAGTTTGTTTTGTGACTTAGATGAAAGTTTCTTGTCTATAGTGAAAATTAGAAATGAAGAATATATTACTGTGAAAGGGGGAGGTAATGTGATCATTAAGGGTCCTACATTATCTAAGTTGATTTCAGATGTGATGTATGTGCCTGAGGTAGACCAAAATTTACTTAGTGTTGGTCAGTTGGTGCAAAGAGGATATAAGGTGATTTTTAAAAATGAAAAATGTTTAATTGTTGATTCTACTGGTGAAGTTCTATTTAATATACCTATGAAATTCAAGTGTTTCACATTTGATACAAAAGAAGGAAGTGAGAGGGCTTTAAAAGTGCAGTATGATGAATTTGGAGTTTGGCATAGGAGGTTGGGGCACTGTCAGTAGAGGGCTTGAATACATGTAGAAATTTGAGTCAGTTTCTGGACTGTCATTGATGCAACAACAAAACTCAAATTGCAAAACTTTTTTTTTTTTTTTGCGTAAGCAAACTAGACTTCCATTTACAGGTTCTTCATGGAGAGCATCTGAAAAACTTCAACTTGTGTACGCTGATGTGTGTGGTCCTATGTCAGAACATTTATTGAATGGAAGCAGATATTTTATTTTATTTATTGAAAATTACAGCAGGATGTCTTAGGTGTATTTTTTGAAAGCAAAGTCTAAAGTTACAGAAGTGTTTTCAAAATTTAAAGGGATAGTTGAGACTAAATGTGGAGGAAAATTGAGAGTAATAAGATAAGATAATGGAACAAAGTATACCTCTAGAAGTTTCAAATATATATGTGAGGAATCTGGCGTCTAACATCAATTTATTGTTCCATATTCTCCTCAATAGAATGGAGTGAGTGAAAGGAAGAACAAAGTGTAATGGAGATGGCTAGAAGCCTATTCCAGGAAAAAAATATGCCAAAAAAGTTTTGGGCAGAGGCAGTGAAGACAACAGTGTTCTTATCAAATAGATTATTTACCAAAGCAGTGGATAAGAAAACTTCATATGAAGCATGGTATGGTTTTAAACCATCAATGAAGGGCTTGAGAGATTTTGGTTGTGTGTGTTATACATATGTACCACAAGTGAAGCGAGATAAGTTAGATCAAAAGGCTGAACCTGGTGTGTACAGTCTGCACTCTAAGGGATACAGGGTGTATCAACCACATTATACTAAAGTGATAATTAGTAGAGATGTGAAATTTTTGGAAGATGAAGCATGGAATTGGACATCTGCTGACAAAGGTGAACGGGTGAAGAATGTACCAATTCAAACACAGAAGGAGGAAAAAAAGCTTACTGATATTATTGATGATATCCCAGTGAGAGGTACAAGATCACTTACAAGATATATCAAAGACATCATGTTGCAATGTTTGAGCCTATAAATTATCAAGAAGTAAAAAGCAATGATAGGTGGCAAAAAGTTATGATTGAGGAGCTAAATATGATCAAGAACTTGGGAGTTAGTTGATAAACCGTATGACATAAAGATTATTGATGTGAAGTGGATATTCAAAGTTAAATACAAATGGTTCGATTAACAAGTATAAAGCTGGATTGGTGGTGAAGGGTTATGCTCAGGTGTGGGGAGTAGATTATTCTGATACCTTTGCACCTGTAGCAAGGTTGGACAGCCTTCGATTACTGCTTAATCGCAGTTAAGCAAGGCTAGATTGTTTTTCAATTAGACGTGAAATCTGCATTCTTGAATAGGGTGTTTGAAGAGGAAATATACATAGAACAGCCTGAAGGATTTAGTGTTGCGGGGAATGAAGATAAAGTCTATTGGCTAAAAAAAGCACTGTATAGCTTAAAGCGAGCTCGTAGGGCATGGTACAGTAAAGTGGATACTTATTTACAAGATTTGGGTTATGAGAGAAGTTTGAGTGAGTATACTTTGTATTCCAAGAAAGTTGCAGGAAGTATTGTGGTTATTACTCTATATGTGGATGATATTTTGTGACAGGGAATGATTGTAAACAAATCAATCAATTAAAGCATGATCTAATGTAGATATCTAAGATTACAAATTTGGTGTGATGGTTTATTTTCTTGGAATGGAGATCAAGCGAAGTTTAAGTGAGATTTTTATATGTCAAAAGAAATATTTAAAGGAGATTATAAAGAGGTTTCGAATGGAAGAATGCAAAAGTGTGGGAACTCCTATTAATCAAAAAGAGAAGCTGCAAAGAGAAAATGGAGTAGAACCTGCAAACAATGCAAGTTATAGAAGTTTGGTGGGTTGTTTAATGTATTTGACAGCCACTAGACCAAATATTCAATATACTGTTAATGTGTTGTCAAGATTTTTGTATTATGCAAGTGAATTACATATGAAAGCTGCTAAAAGAGTAGTCAAGTATTTGAAGGGAACTTCTTTTATGGGACTAAATTCACCAAAAGTGAGATGTTCAAGTTGTATGATTATTCAGACAGTGACTAGGCTGGTTTTGTAGAAGATATAAAAAACACAATTGGTTATTGTTTTGCTATGGGATCAACATGTTTCTCTTGGTGTTCGAAAAAATGAGACATTATCGTTCTGTCTATGACTGAAGTAGAGTTCATTGCAACAACTGCAGCTGCAAATCATGCAATTTGGTTGAGAAAGTTATTGACAGATCTTGGTTTTAATGTTGGAGATACTAAATTGAATGTGGATAATCAAGCTACTCTGGCAATATCTCAAAATCCTGTGTTTCATGGCAAGATTAAACATTTTAAGGTAAAGTTTTATTATCTGCAAGAAGTGCAAAAATTTGGGGAGATAAAGTTGGTACATTGCAACACAGAGAATCAATTCGCTGATATTTTCACCAAATCATTTCAAGTTGATCGATTTGAGTGGTTGAGGAAGCAGATTGGAGTATGTAGTAGCATTTGGTCCAAGGAGGAGTTTTAACATATTAGATTAACGCTGCATATGTCAGTTGGTATTGTTAAAAAAAAACAGTTATCTTTTGTCAATTATGTATGGCAGCTCACTACAATTATGTTTTATTTGTTATTGAATAGTTTGTATGTATGAAATATGATGTTTGACATTTTATGAATAGAAAGATTGCTC
This sequence comes from Erythroxylum brevipes, assembly GCA_027479065.1. NCBI lineage: Eukaryota > Viridiplantae > Streptophyta > Magnoliopsida > Malpighiales > Erythroxylaceae > Erythroxylum > Erythroxylum brevipes. The sequence continues at coordinate 59,471,127 of JANIHY010000208.1, forward strand.
CCTATTGCAGTGTTAAAAAAACAACAGTACAGTGTTACGAAAACAAAACAACAATGTTCCCTTTCTCAATGTTACAAAATAAACAACAATTCACAAACTCAACAAGGGATTTTGCTGTACGTGGTCCTTCATACTCTGTGGGTTCCGAAGATCCTTTAGGAAACCACTAGATCAGTGCAGATGCGGGTAACAAAGCCAAAGCTCCGATGAAGGCCAGATCTGTCGATTCTTCTCCATTTTATTGATTCAAACAAAATGACGAATGGAGGCATGTTTCCCTTTCAATTGCTAAAACTATGATAATTGGTGTATTCGAATGAAAGCCTTGCTTGAATTGTAGGACGTATGGGATGTTGTTGAGAAAGGACTTGAACATCCTAAAAATGAAGACAAAGTGATGCAAGCATAAAGGGATGCTTTACATAAAGCTCCGAAGAAAGAACAACAAGCTTTGACTCTCATTCTTATGTGTTTGGATGAAAACATGTTCGAAAAAGTATGCTTCAAGTGTCAAAAAAAAAAAAAGAAATTGTACAGAATTCTTTTAAAGGCAGTGATACAATGCTCAAAGTACATCCTCAAATCTTGAAAGTTAAGTTCGAATCTCTCAAATTGAAAAGTTCATAATCAATTTCTTCATATTTTTCTAGAGTTCAATCAGTTTTTAACCAACTTAGACAATATAGAGAAACTCTACAAGATTCTCGTGTTGTTAAAAAGATTTTGCGGTCTTTGGATCCAAAATTTGAGTATATTGTTGTGGCAATTGAAGAATCAAAGGATTTAGATTTAATATCTATTGATGAGTTAATGGGCTCATTGCAAGTGTGTGAAGAACGAATGATAAAGATGGAACCTCGATCAATCTGATCAAGTTCTTCTTTTAAAATTATCTTTAAAAGACAAGGACGAAAAGAAGGATTTTACACCAAGAGGAAGAGGAAGAGATAGATTTTGTGGTCATGGAGGTAGAAATTATCAAGGTAGAGGCAGAGGAAGATTTAATAGAAACTCCAACAACTATGAAGATTCAAATAAGAGACAGTCAGTAAAAGGACGTGGCAGAGGAACTTGGCACAAAAGGGGTGGTAAAAGAGCTAATGTGCAGTGTTATAATTGTGAAAAATATGGTCATTATGCCTCTGAATGTAGAAATGGAGTTTAAAAGGAAGATAAACCTTATTGTGTAAAAGGAGACAATGAAGAAGAATCAGCCTTCTTGTTAACGTATAATGAAGAAAAAGATCACGAAGCATGGTTTTTGGACAGCAGTGCAAGCAACCACATGATAAGCAAGCAAAACTTATTTGTTTCTTTAAAATAATCTTTTAGAAGAACCATTTCTTTTGGAGATGACAGAAATGTGAATGTTCACTACAAGAAAAGAGGCATTTTGCGACGTTTTTAAAACGTCACAGAAAGTTCAGAAAACGTCGCAGAATATATTCTGCGACGTTTTAAAAACGTCACAAAAAACGTCGCAGAATATGATATAGGCAAAGGGTTTCTGTGACGTTTTATGTAAAACGGACAACATCACCACAATGGACTTGGTTTTATTACGTTGTCGGAAACAAAGAATAACGAAAAACAGATGTTTGACTTTTTTGCAAAGAAGATGCCCACAAAGTTTATATAACTATTTTTCAGCACGCGATTCCCGTAGTCAACTCCTCCCATAAACACTTGAGAATATAAATCAAAGCAACCAATCAGTGAATTTTTTTTATTAGATAAAAAAAAAATAACTAACAAACAAATTCTTACAAAAGTCAACCCCTTCTGTCACCTATCCCTTGTTAATGTTGTTGCTCCACTTCTTGTTCTGTCTTCTCCTATCCCTTCAGTTTCTGCACAAAAGCTTCTATGAAGTTGAACTGTCTCGTATAACACACAAAAGAAGGAGAAGAAGAAGAAGAAGGAGCTTTCTTTTTCTTAACGGTAATGGGTAACGCGATCGCCAAAGTGAGTCACTGTTTCGACAGCGGTGGGGGTGTTTCACGCCGGCATGACATCGCCGTTTATCTCGGCGACTCACTTTACGAGGGCTTGGGTCACACGTTTTGCTATGTACGACCCGAACCTGCTCGGTTATCTAACAGCAAAATCCATTGCGAGGACACTCCGACGACTTTCCGGTCGATCTCCGGCGCCTCCGTCAGCGCCAACACGTCAACACCTCCGTCAGCGGCTTTGATCAGTGCGTGCTCTAATAGCTCCGGGTTGGATCGGGCGTCAACTTTTGAGAGCACAGATTCTTTTGCTTCCATTCCTCTGCAACCAGTCCCTCGTGGTCAGTTGCAGAGCGGGTCGGGCGCGCTATTTCCCGGAGGGTCAGGGCCTATCGAGAGAGGGTTTTTGTCGGGTCCGATTGAGCGCGGGTTTTTATCCGGACCCATTGATCGTGGGGTGTATTCGGGTCCGATTGAGAAGGCAAGGCACAGTCTTTCTCTTGAAAGCATAGGAGATGATGAAATGGAAGATAAGCCTAAGAAACAGAGTTTAGTGAAGACACTAAGGAGAGTGATATCTAATACTATAACTCGTGGGCATAGATCAATATCCGATTCGATGAAAGGTGGTAGAGGATTGGATACAAAGAAAAATGGAGAAAGTGGGAGTGTTAACGTGAGTGGTAGTAGTGCTAATTTGAGTGGTCAAGTGAGTTTGAGTAATGACGTTGATGGGGATAGTGAATTTTCTGTGGAGAGTCAGAATGTGCATTGGGCACAGGGGAAAGCTGGAGAGGATCGTGTTCATATAGTTATATCTGAAGAACATGGATGGGTTTTCGTAGGGATTTATGATGGATTCAATGGTCCTGATGCTCCTGATTATTTGCTTTCCAATTTATATAATAACGTGCACAAGGAGCTTAAAGGATTGCTATGGAGTGATAAGTTGGAATCCACGTTAGAAACAGAGGAAGTCCCTGTTAATGGAGAAGAAAAGGAGAACATGGATGTAAAAATGGAAGATTGTTTGAAGAGAAAACAGGGGAAGAATTCGGGGTACAGGTGTAAAGGAGTTGCAGAGAGGAGGAAGGAGAGTCAGAGAATGTGGCGTTGCGAGTGGGATAGAGAAAGATTGGAACTTGATTGGAAACTAAAGGAGCAATTCCATTCTAAAGCATCAACCAACTCTAATGACGGTGGGATCAATCATTCCGATGTTCTGAAAGCACTCTCGCAGGCGTTGGTGAAGACGGAAGAGGCTTATATGGAAGTTGCTGACAATATGGCATCGGAAAATCCTGAGTTGGCTTTAATGGGTTCCTGTGTTTTGGTGATGCTGATGAAAGGAGAAGATGTTTACTTGATGAATGTCGGGGATAGTCGAGCAGTTTTGGCACATAAGAGCGAGACCAATCTTGGGATAGGGACAGCATCGCAGGATTTGGAGATAATTCGTGAGGAAAGTGGGCGTGACTTTGAGTTGTTTGATGGAGAAGCAATTTGCAGATTACAGGATTTGAATTCACTCCAGCTCACTACAGATCATAGTACTTACGTAGACAAGGTGATCATAGTACTCATCTTGTTTGAATGGATTCTTTATTTAGTGTCCAACATGAAATAACTGATCCTTTGGATTTCAGGAAGTTCAGAGAATCAGGAAAGAACATCCTGACGATGCTTCTGCAGTAATCAACGACAGAGTGAAAGGTTACTTGAAGGTGACTCGAGCTTTTGGTGTTGGATTTCTCAAACAGGTATTTCATATTAAACTTCTCAATTCATGTCTGTTAAGGATCATCTTCAAGGGGTTTACAGATTCTGAGTTTATTTTGCAGCCAAAATGGAATGATCTACTTTTAGAGATGTTCAGGATCGATTACATCGGGACAGCTCCATACATCACTTGTCTTCCATCTCTCTTCCACCATAGACTGACTCAAAAGGACAGATTCTTAATACTATCATCAGACGGTCTTTACCAGTATTTCACAAACGACGAAGTTGTCTCTGTAGTGGACTCATTTCTCGCTGCATTTCCTGAGGGTGATCCTGCACAATACCTGATCGAAGAGGTTCTGTTTCGTGCAGCCAAGAAAGCTGGTAAAAACTACTTCACAAATTTTATGTTACAGAGAAGCAAACACTGTGTACTTAACAACAGAAACTGATGTTTCAGGTATGGACTTCCATGAATTGCTCGATATTCCACAAGGGGAAAGAAGACGGTACCATGATGATGTTTCTGTTATCGTTATCTCTTTGGAAGGAAGGATATGGCGTTCATCTGTGTAAATATTGAATATATCTCAATGTGAAAAATTGAAAAAAAAAAAAGAACAGAGAAGCATAGGATCATCTGCAGAATTATAAGTTTCATATTTCTTCTATTTCTCTTTACTATCTTTCACATTTTAAAAGTATTAAAAAGAATCAGAGTTTTGATGTTTCAAGGCAAAATTCCAAGTTATCAGGTCAACTCAAGCTATCTCCAAAGTCAACTTCAATAACTGGAGAATTCAGAATCAACTTTCCTGGCAGACTGAGAAAGGGCGAGAAACCTGAGTATAACCTAACCCTACTTTAAATGTCTTCCCTGAAAGTGATGTCACCATCGTTTTTTCTTGTTCCCAAATTGGGCAATTTCCTCAACCCATTCACTTGCATTGACTCGTAACTCACTGGATGTTAAATAGCATATCAGATCGTAACATGTCTTTACTTGCTGCAAAAGGTTGAATTCCCAACTCAAATAACCCCCATATTCCGGCTCGATGAAGTAATTGGGAAGATATAAATCAGGTACTCAGCGGTCTGCTAAGGGGGAGGTGAACAACCCACAAATTTATAAGGAGCTTACTCTCAAAATTCACAAGGGGCTCAAGAGTGTTGCTCCCATACAGCAAATCGTGGGATTCGAATCTTACACTTTATTATAAATCTGCCCTTTCAGAATCAACTGAGCTACGCCATGCGGGCGTAACATGTCTTTACTGATTCTACAACCAGGGATCGTTTATCATTTAAGCATTTTTGCAATTAAAAAAAAAAGCCTGGAGGCATTGCATGCGCATTGCTTATTGCATGATTAGGTGATAAGATAATAATGGTTTTGCAGATAAAGTTATCTGATGCTCTTTTGAGCTTCGTGACATCATCCATTACCATATATATATATTAAACAAAACAAGCTTTATCTGGGTAGTGCAGGTGGGGATTGATAGTGATAGCTGATGAATGCCTTCTTCGCTTGCCTTCTCTGTTCTGCTCTGCTCTGTTTTGTTTCTGTTCTGTTCACGCAAGAGATGACGGATCTCTCCATGCCTTTCCAGTTTGAAACTAAAGAACAGATTCAATTAGCACATGGTAGATGAGAAGATAAAGTAATAAACCCAAGTTTTCATTGACTCTGACTCAGTAATCACAAAAAATTAGGAACTGATTGCATCATGTGATCTTTTGATCACAAAGCAGTAACTTTACAATTACGTTATATATAAATTTTATTATTTAATAAATTAAAATATCAAACACAAATAATTATGAAGCAAAATACATAAAAGAGTGTATAATTATGTTAGAATTTACAATAGATCTGCGGATTTATACGAGAAGAAAAGTTAGACATCCTATAAGTCTAATACGTGATATAATCTATCATTTTAAGGTGTTAACGACTAATATAAGAGTAACCTATTCTAATATCATGTTAGAGTTTACAATGAGCCTACGGGTTCATACGAGAAAAAAAGTTAGATCATATACAAGTTTAAGTGAGGATCTATCCTAAAATCAATTGATGATACTTATATGTTAGTTTTCTTTCTTCTCTTTCTCTAATTTGGGACAAACTTCTACTTTTTATATTTCAACAAATTATTTAATATTTTTAATTTATTAAACACAAATACAAAATATATCATATATTTGACGAAAATATTACTCCGACCTATCACATCATTTACGTTAAAAATAATTTAATATCGAGCTATTT
>JANIHY010000208.1:59665275-59678439 GCA_027479065.1 Erythroxylum brevipes
AATTATTAAAATGGCAAAAATTTATTGTAAATATGCTTAAGCTCTAAGTGAGTTAACACTTCTTACTTAACCCTCTCTATAAAAGTTACAAATTTTTTTCAACTGACCCGACATTAGAAATCTATTTGAAACATTATTTGTATATTTATAAAAATTCTCATTGTGATGATTGTATAAGTGATCCTTTGACTTAAAGTCTTCAAAGTTATTTTGTATAGGGGTTGTTATGTTTCGATACTACTTATAACCTATTCCAATCATGGATAGCTCATTCAGTAGTCATTGGATGTAGCATGAACTATATAGAGGTAGTTGAGTGATCAAGATATTATTCATCGTCCTAAAGTAATTAGGAAAATGTTATGTTATTCTAGATTAGTATTGACTCGGGAAATCCTTGACCGAAGTGGAATAAAGTTTTGTAAATAGTGTATAAATGTCATTAATTGAATCAATAACTGATGGTGATGAATCAATATGATTGGATGTAAAATAAAGTAAACATTAATTTTATATTCTGTGTCTAATTAATTGGATCGTTGTATGATGAAATGGTTGAATTATACGGAAAGAAATTCATGAACAAAAAAATTAGTCAAAATCACTTTAATATTATTAAATATTTAAGTGGTTATGATATGTTGCTAGACGCTAATCTTAATCTATGAATATAAATTGTTTAATTAGAGAATTAAAGATAAATTAAAGGGGTTTAATTTATTTAATCATAAATATGATTTTTAGTTATAATTTATATCCATTGACAACATATTTGGTAACTTAATGAGTTTCACTTAAAGAACAAGTTGAAGAGAACAAAAATATTTTAATTAAGTTGAACTTGATTGTAAAGTTTGAGAAACTTGATCATTAAATATGAGATATTTAATAAATAAAGATATTGGATCTTATTTGAACATAATTGGTATTTAATTAGAATTAGAGTTAGTTATTAATTTCAATTAAATTACTAAAATATCCAAAGCTTATTATAAATAAATTTTAGCTCTAATAGAGCTGGGATTTCTTGTTTAACCCTCTTTGTAAGAATTACAAAGTTACTTCAAATATTTTGTTCATACCATTATTATGATTTATTTGTTAGTTATTTTATAGGATTAAAGTGATTTTAGTTTTCTAAAATCAAAATACAATTTTTTTTTAATTATTTCGCCACAATTGGGATTCGATTTCGTCCTTATTTTCCAGTAACATAGCAAACTTTAATTTCATAATTTGATTAAAATATGTTTAATTGTTATTGACTAATTTTGGAGTTGAAATTGCAATTGTTGCATAATTAAATATTCTTACAATCTAAAAAGTTGAGATTATATATTTTAAAACCAGATATTCAATTTAGAGTTGAATAATCAATATGATTAAAATTTTGTTTAAGAGTTAAACAAATATACGAAATTAGTTTCATAAAACACCCAAAAATATTTTTTTAAAAAATAACACACCCAAAATCTGAAAAGTTGAGATTGGTAAGACATAACCCAGAACATTAAAAGTCCAGAACCATACAATGCATAAGCTGCTGGAATTTGGAATAAGTGGTGTCATGCATGTGATCTTTGTGGTGTTGAAAATCTGGTAAACATCATGTGAGGGCCGGCGTTAGTTGTTTGGTTGCTGCGGAATAAGTTTTGAGATTTCTTGTTGTTGTGGCTGTCGGATATGAGGAGCATGCGAAGGGCAGCGGCTGGAACCTTACTGTGATTGGAACTTCGGTTGGAGCAGCCGCGATAGGTGGCGTCATGCGATTTGGTGCTACCGAAGATGCGCCTAAAGCTCCATGAGATGATGCTGAAGGCGATGGCTCCTGGTTGTGGGAGATGACGTGTGAACTTGTCTTACAGGTCACCGGTGATGTGCTTCCGGAGCTTGGAGAAGACGCAGGCCGGTGGTGAAGGAGTTGTCGCCGGCGACTGCACACTCGTGAAGATTGTCGGCAGTAGATAAGACTAGTTTGTTGCGTGATTGCGGCTGGAGAATTGGTGCATGCCGTAACGTGATGTCAGAAATTAAAGCGAATTTTAACTTTTGGCTTATCATATCTTTAATCTTTATGGTTTTATCAATATATTTAATGCCAATGATTTGCTTACAGGGATTTAACTTTCGAGGTTTAACGCATTAACAATCTCCTGTCCTAAGATTTAAAGCTCATAACTTTCTTAATATATTGCCATTTGGACTGCAATCTTTGAACTCTGGAGAGCAAAATAAGCATTCCTCTTCAAGCAATAACTTCTGATCTAAAAGAAAAAAAAAACCAATAAGCATCAATCAGAAACATGATGTATAGTTTTTGTGGCTTTACAAAGATCAGAAGTAGAGGTCTCAACTGTTAAAATTCACCAGGCTTCCCCATGTTATTTTTGCCTCTTTCAAGCTCAGTCCATGAGCATCACATAATTCCTGACACTGTTACCATTTTTCTGAGTCCCAATGTCCTGATGAACAGAAATAAACTTCAAAGTCAATAAGACCAAATAAAGGTAGGATCGAAATATGCAAAAGGGTCACCGAAGGAAGAAAGATCGATGGAGGACCAATCGTTGAATTGGGAAAAGCTATAGCCTCAACTTGGGGTCTCATGTTGTTTGTAGGTCTCGTGTGTTGCTGTATCATTACTAAACCTCGTCAACATGGAGATACTAGCTAGTTGTACGTGTGATGGAGGCTATGCTAGTTCTTTTTTAAACAAAGGAAAAAGACTAATACAAACTAACGAGTATGTCTGCGATATAATATCCCTTTCTGATCGTTGTGAATGTACTCAAGACACGCCATTGGAGGATGCTGGAGAACATAGATACCAGGGAGTGATCTTGCAGCTACCCTAGCTAAGCTGTCGACACTTCTATTTCCTTCCCAATAAACGTGCTATATTTGGAGTGTCTATTGTCGACACTGCAACTCGTGGATTCCTAATACCAACGCATGACCGTCAATCAACGCTTGTGTAGATGAAGAAAGAATATTGATTACTTCCAACGAATCTACTTCGACGACCACTTGACGGAATTCAAGATCCCATGCTAACTTTAGTCCAGATAAATCCCCCTAGAGTTCAGCTGTCAGTGGCAAGCACTCTCTTATATGTTGTATGAAGCCTTCGCACCATTGTCCTATGCTATCCTGATTAGTTCGCCAACCGTCGCCATGCAGGAGTCTGTGTTGACCACCCCATCAGTGTTTAATTTTACCCGTCCGTCCATTGGTTTCGTCCATCCTACTAATGTTCCCCTTGGTAAACCTGGGGTAGGAAAAACTCGATTTGCCACCTCCTTTGCCTTTTCTATCCATTTAACATATTCCATCACAATGCGACCACCCACTTTTGACCAGATAAAATCGTCCTCAAAAATGCTTTTATTTCGACACTGTCATAGAAACCAACAATTGACATAAAAAAGAGTGCCCTATATGACCATATGTCCTCGGTTTTAGAGACCTATATTTGATATCAACCACGGCTCTACATCTTGGTGGAGAAACGCAGAATCTATCACCATTGTAGGAAATTGTCTCCAAAAGGAATTGACCCTAGGACAATCTTGTAACGCATGTAGGAGAGACTCTTCCTATCTACAGAAATGACATCTAGAGTCTACTGATAGATGTCGTGCAACTCTTTGCTGATTCATTAGTTTTTTCCTCTTAGCTAAGAGCCAAAGGAATGAATGAATCCGTTACGGGCCCGACCATTTTCAAATTAGCTCCCAAATCCTGTAGTTGGTTATCTCTTCGTTTTCCTCTATAAGGTCATACGCATAAGCCACCATGAACTGACAATTCTTAGCTGGACCCCAAGCTATTCTATCTTTTCCCATCCTGTCGGTAGAGGGCAAAATTGCCACTATAGACATGCAAACTGATAAGGGAAGGTAATGTTAGAACGAATTCTAGCACCAGTTACCATGCTTGTCGACCAGTTCCTTAACTTTCTTCTACAGCAAGTTGTCTGGCGGTTGATTGGTTGTTATTAGGAGGAGCGAGCCCCAATCTCCCACCCAGGCATCCATCTAAAAAGACATACATTCTCCATTCCCCAATTCCCATTCGATACCTTGTTGGACAAAATGCCAAGTGGCGGTAAGCCCCCTCTAAATTGTCGATGCCCCGTGTCTCTCTAGTGTTTGGGGAGGATGCTTATCATCAAAGCGATATTTGTTCTGAAGGATTCGGACCTATAACTTTAAAGGTTTGGTAAGTATGTCCCAGCCCAATTTCGTCAGTAACACGTTATTAGAAGAGCAGAATTTTTTGATCCCTACTCTGCCAGCTTTTTGAGATCTACAGACCTCCTCCCATCTAACTAAATGCAGTTTCCTTTGGTTGTCCTTGGATCAACAGATGAAATCTCTCATTAGTTTCTCCAAGTTGTCGCAAAGTTGCCTGGGCAGTCTTACTGTTTGCATCGTATATATCGGTAGAGAACCAAGCACGGATTGTGTTAACATAACACGCCTTGCCAGTGATAAAATGCAAGTACTCCATCTTGTGAGCTTTTGCTAGGCATTGTCTAGGATGTATTGGTAAATTCTTCGCTTAGTGCGCTCATGGATCAACGACACTCCTAGATATTTACCAAGGTTCGTAGTGCATTTAAACTTGAACGCGTGGCTAATCAGGCGGTTTGTAGTCCGGAATACATTTTTGGAGAAAAAATTCTAGTTTTGGCGTTGCTCACTTTTTAGCCTAATGCGTTACAGAACATTTCCAAAACTCGTGAGACCATCTAGGCCTGGGCTTCCGTAGGTTTGACAAACAGGATTAGGTCATCTGTAAAGAAGAGATGGGATATAGGCGGACCATTTCTACTCAACCTGAGCGGTTTCCAATTCCCTTTACCGACTTATGAGGAAATGAGGTGGCCTAATCTTTCCATGCAAAGCAAAAACAGATAAGAAGACAAAGGGTCTCCTTGCTTGATTCCTTTGGAGGGGGTGATAGGATCGAAGAGGTGACCTTTCCAAGCAATTTGCATTGTCATCGTTGTCACACACTGCATAATGATTATGGTAAGTGATGTTAGGAGTCCAATATCCCTAATGTATCATTGATGAAGTCCTATAGGAGGTGATCATACGCTTTTTCTAAATCAAGTTCAATGACAAAAACTCCATGCTTCCCCTTCTTTTTTTTGCATCAAATGTATTGCCTCCTGAGCAATGATAATGTTATTTATGATGTGCCTACCCGGAACAAAAATACATTGATTAAGAGCCACTAGCTGGTCAAGGTGTGTCTTTAATCTATTCACAATGATTTTAGTAATCGCCTTATAGATAACCGAACAAAGGTTTATTGGGCGAAACTGATGGATTGAGGTCGGGGAGGGTACTTTGGGAATCAAGACCAGTATGGTTTGGTTCAACTCTGATTCCCATCGTTCATGCCGGAATATTTACTGAATAATATCCACTACGATTGGCCCTACCCGTCCCTATTGATTCTGAAAGAAGAGCACATTGAACACATCTACCCCTGGGGCTTTGTTTGGGTGTATGGAAAATATGGCTTTTTGAATTTCCTCTTCTCGGATGGACTCTTCTAACTGTATAACAATCTCCTTTGGTAGTCTAGGAAATTCGCCTGAGAGAGGGTAGTCAAATGTTGTACCTGCGTCAATTGTGTACAACCTCTCAAAATAGTTTCTGGCCATGCTTCTCAGTTGCAGAGGATCAATTATCAGGTTTCCGTCAAGGTTCGCTAACCTTATGATTCTCAGTTTGTTCCGTTTAGCCATTGTTATAGTGTGATATTATTCCGTATTGCGCTCACCCTCTGATAGCCGTTCACAACAGGATTTTTTATGCAAGTAGATATCTTCCTCACTAAGGACTTGGACCAAGTCGCCTCGAAGTTTATCTTCTAAGTATGCTAGTGATCCAGAATTATCCTCCTCCATTGCATGCCAGATTCCTTCCAAATGAGCCAATGGACCTTTCTTCCTGTGGAACATATTGCCAAACACTAGTCGATTCTATCCCGTGAGTTGGACAGAGAATGTGCCTAACAGCTTGCTAAAGCTTCCATTCGGGGTGTCAATTTTCATCAACCACTTTACTGAATTCTGCATGCGCTAACCATGCGGATTGAAATAGGAATTGTGGCTGTCCAATCTCGCGTTGCGTCAACATTGCAAATTGTAACAACATTGGACGATGATCCATTTGAGGAATAGTAGGTGTTGGTTCGTCATTTATGGAAAACTTTCAAGCCATTTCAGGGAGCCGGACATTTGATCCAATCTAGCCTGAATATTTCCCCTCCTCCACGTATACTTTGCTCCTACATAACCCAAGTCCAATAGACCATAACAATGCATCCATTCCTTGAAAGCTTTTGTTAGAATATATTTTATATATTCTTTATTTGGTTTTGGCATTTTTAAATTGGACATATAAAAGATGGAGTTTGTCTTTTATTAGAAATCCATGTAGTTATTGCCTCCTTATTTGATTTTAAAAAGGAATCTATGAGATATACGTGATAAGAATGAAATATTTAGTGAATTTTTTGAAATCTTCTAATATATGTGTATATCTCTTAATTATGGAAGATGTTTTGCTATATACGGTGGTTAAAAAAATATCTGCAATAGGTTTCCTTTTTGGTTTTAATACACATGCGTGAATAGTGGTGTTTAAGGGTTGTGTGGGTCACGAAATTAAAGAAGGTGTTTTTGGTTTTGTTGACTACATATGATTTGTGGGGCTGTGCTTTTGACCCACTATATATAGCTGATAAGAGATCATGCATGACTTTGGGTTGCTGATTTTCATGGATCTTTGAAGAAGGTTATTAGTGTTGATGGATGCGTGGTTTCTCGGTGGAGCAACTTTATCTTATTGTTGAAGAATTTCAGATCTGGGAAGTTATCATTCTTTGTTTTACTTATTATATCTTTGAGTGATTTAGTTACTGCTCTTGTTTTCAAAAAAGTGTTGAGAAAATCCTCTGTCGAGGTTAGTACGAGATGGGCGTACTATTGGGTGTGAAAATATTTCACGGGTAGTTAGGTTGTGGGATAGTTACAAAGATTAAGTGGTTAGATTAATCTTGTGTAATTTTTGTTGAACTACAGTGAAAGTAATTAATCTGGGTGAGGGCTCTGCAAACGTAGCAAAGTGTGCCGAACTGCGTTACCAAATTTCTGGTGTTTTTACTATTTCGATTTTGCTTAATTTTATTTTGTTGGTGCCAAATAATTTTGCGGAATTAATTAGCCCTCTTCAATTTTTTTCAATTGGTATCAAAGCAAAATAACCGATTCAGAACTTGGTAGCAAATTGGTGCAGATCCTAGATTCGCAGACATGGGTATAAGAGAGGGAGCATCAATCACCAGACCACCACTATTGGATGGATCAAATTATCCATCATGGAAATCTCGAATGAAATTCTTTATTCAAGCTCAGAGCACGAGAGCCTAACATTCAGTAGTACATGGTTGCACGCTTCCAATGATCATTTATGATAAAGGAGAGGCAGTTCAGAAAGATCCATCTGAATGGACAAGAGTGGAAGAAGAAAGTGCACTGGGAAATTCACAAGCAATACATGCGATATTCAGTGCTGTTGACGAAGGACGCTTCTCAATGATTTCAGCATGTGAAACGGCAAAAGAAGCATGGGACATGTTGCAGACTATTCATGAAAGGTCTAAATCTATGATATCTTCAAAACTACAAATATTAGCTATGCGGTTTGAAGAGCTGAGGATGGATGAGCATGAGATTATCGGAGACTTTCACAAAAAATTGAGAGATATTGCAAATCAAGCTCATCAATTGGGAAAGAAGTACTCTAATGTGAAATTGGTCAAGAAAACGTTGAGATCGTTGCCACCGAGATTTATTCCAAAAATTGCTGCAATAGAGGAGACTCATGATATTGATAATCTGTCTTTAGAAAAAGTTATCGGCATTCTCACAAATTTTGAGATGAATCTCTTAAGGGGTAAGCAAGAAAGAAGCAAAGGAGTAGCACTACAGGTGAAAACTGGAAAAAAAGGCGAACGGAAGGCAAGAAGGATTCAGTGTCATGAATGTCAGGGGTTTGCTCACACTCAATCCGAGTGTACTAACACATTGAAGAAACAAAAAGGAAAGTCCTTCACCACCACCTGGAGTGAAAATGATTCTGAAAGTGATTTTGGTAGTGAAGAAGAATTAGCAAATAATGCTGCATTGGTTGCACTACAAAACAAAATTCCAGTTACTTGTTTAGCAGCAACTGAGAAGAAAGTAACTAACAGCAGAATAGGGAGAAAGTTTGAAAATTTTGAAATCAGTTCAGCTCGGGATTCAATATCAGACTATGACAGTGACAGAAGTGCTCTTGATGATAAAAATGGGGATATTTACGAGGATTACAAGGCTTTGTATGAAAAATGGGTGAAAATGCATAAAAAGAATGAAAGATTGAAAGAAGAGAATCTTTGCATGAAAAATACCGTACAAGAATTAGAAAAGAAGCTGATGTTGACTTCGGATGAGCTTAGTGAAGCTAGAATGAAATTGGTAAGTACTGAAAAGGGAATTTCGAAGGCATTGGTTACAAAGGTGAGTGTTCGAAAGTTAACGAAGGAAACTATGACATATTTAGATCAGCCCAAAAGGTAGAAGCACTGAAAAAGAGTCGAATATTTATACCTACAGGTCATTTTTGTGGGGTGGTTGGGCATATAAGGTTGAGGTGTTATCAGTTGCTATAAATGTTGTTTGAAAGAAGACAAGGCCAAAAAAGTATGCACATTTCATAAAAATTTCAACATCAATCCTCAGTATCTAGATCTTCTTGGGTAAAAAGAAGTAAATTGCAAGCTCTCGTAGTTCGTACATCGATGAAGGCAACGTTACAACATGATTGATATTTTGATAGTGGATGCTCACGTCATATGACAGGGGAAAAGACCTACTTGACTGATTATCAGATTTGTATGGATGGTCATGTGACTTTCAGAGATGGAAAGAAAGCTTCCATGATTGGTAGAGGAACATTGTGCGCGGATGGTTTGCCTCCTCTCAAGAATGTGCTTCATATTGATGATTTAAAGCAAATTTGGTAAGTATAAACCAACTATGTAATGATGGTTTGTTAGTTAAATTTACAAGTGATGAATGCAGGGTACTTTTTGAACAAGGAGAATGTATCATGAGTGGCTAACGATTAGTCGACAATTGTTACATGCTGCAAGTCATGACTACAATATTGATTTATGGCATCAAAGGCTTGGACACGTGACTTTTAATCTTATAAGCAAATTGACAAAATTGGAGGCCGTGAGGGATTTAGCCAAAATGAACAAAGAAGGAAAATCAATTTGCAATGCGTGTCAGATGGGAAAACAGCTGAGAGTGCCACACAAAAAGGTTAGATATGTTACCTCATCTCGTATTCTTGAATTGGTTCACTTGGATTTGGTTGGTCCAACACAACATGAGAGTATTGGTGGAATGAGATATTCTCTAACTTGTGTTGATGATTATTCGAGATATACTTGAGTAGAATTTTGAAAGAAAAATCAAATGCGTTTAAGGCTTTTAGAAGCCTATGTGTGCAGGTGATGAATCTGAAAATTTTGACGATATTGAGAATTTGATCGGATCATGAAAGATAATTTGAAAATGCAAGCTTTAATGAGTTTTGTGATGAGTATAGCATCTCACAATAATTTTCAGCACCCAAAACTCCACAATAAAATGAAGTTGCAGAGAGAAAAAATAGAGCACTTCAAGAAATGGCCAGATCTATGCTGAATGGAAACAAAATGTCTATGAGATTTTGGGCTGAAGCGGTGGACACAGGTTGCTACATATGCAATAGAGTATACCTTCGAAACCTCCTAAACAAGACATCATATGAACTTTAGAGAGGAAAGAAACCAGATGTGAACTATTTTCATATCTTTGGAAGCAAGTGCTATATTCTTCGAGATCGTGAGCAACTTCAAAAATTTGAAAGCAAAAGTGATGACGGAGTCTTTATTAGGTACTTAACTCATAGTAAAGCCTATAGAGTGTATAATCAAAGAACAAGGAAAGTGCAAGAATCCATCAATGTTGTGATAGATGATGCATCCTTGGCGAGTGATCATGTGGTTGAAGAGAAAAAGCCTATAGAGTGTATAATCAAAGAACAAGGAAAGTGCAAAAATCACTGGAAGATGATTTGAACCAAGTCTTTTCATCTCGAATCCGAAGAAACCATCCAGAAGAAAATGTTATTGGGGATATGAGTGAAAGAAGAAAAATAAGATAGAGAAAAGGGCCAATTATAGAGAACTTGTATGATACTTATGCTATACTTCCTCACTTGAACCAAAAAGCGTCAAAGAAGCATTACAAGATGAATACTGGATAGCAACTATGCAAGAAGAGTTGATTCAATTTGCATAAAATGATGTGTGAGAATTAGTGTCAAGACCACCAGCTACAATTGTAATTGGTACAAAATGGGTGTTTCGGAATAAAACAGATTAAAAAGGTAATGTTACTAGGAATAAAGCAAGGCTAGTAGCTCAGGGATATTCTCGAGTGGAACAAATAGATTTCGATGAAACATTTGCACCTGTGGCATGACTTGAATCGATCAAATTACTATTGGGCATAGCTTGTATAAATGGTTTTAAACTTTACTAGATGGATGTAAAGAGCGCTTTTTTGAATGGATTTATACAGGAAGAAGTCTTTGTGAAGCGACCGAAAGGTTTTACTGATTCAACTTATGCTTATTATGTCTATAAATTGAAGAAAGCATTTTATGGGTTCAAACAAGCACCGAGGGCATGGTATGAAATACTCACTCAATATCTTATCAAGCAGGGGTATAAACGAGGTAATGTTGACAAGACCTTGTTTATTAAAAAGTTTAAATCTGATTTTGTGATAGATCAGATTGTAAAGCTAAAATACCCTCGGATCGGATACCGGTTGAATTTAATAGCCCGAAGTCGTAGTAACGAAAATAAAGATAGACAAAATAAATGTAACAGAATACAAAGATTTATGTGGTTCGGTCAATGTGACCTACGTCCACGGCTGGAGGGTGAGCAATTTTACTAATATGTGGAGAATGTATACAAGTACAAAGGTTGGAACAAAAGACTTTCAAATCTCATAAGTATACAGAGAGGATAGGAGGATTTCAGAAAGGAAAGAATGGTGATCTTCCTCTATAATCCTGCAACCATATTTATAGTTGAAGTCCTGCGCAATCGTCGTCCAAATCCTTCTATCCGCAACCATAAATTGTTGAAGAAATCACCAACTTTATTTGACATACTTGCATGCCGCCAGCCAAGTTCATTGCATGCCACCAGCTAAGTTGATATTGTTGAATTTCATGCCACCAATCACAGCCTTCTTTCTTTGACATTTAGTAATGTAGGCAACCAAGTGGAGGGGTCAAGCCATCACACGCAACAAATCTCCACCTTGACTTGGTCTCGAACAATTAGTGATCTGCTCCACCTTCTCCGACAATGCCTCAAAAGGGCTATATCACCAACTATAGAGGCCAATCAAGTCCAAGCACTGCTTGAACTTGTAAACTGGAAGAACCTTCGTAAACATGTCAGCAGGATTGTCCTTAATGTTAATCTTCTGAATAAGGACCTTCTCTGCAATAGTATCCCGAATGAAATGATACTTCACATCAATATACTTCGTCCTCTCATGATACATCTGATCTTTCATCAAATGAATAGCACTCTGGTTGTCACAATAAACAGTAATAACCCCTTAATGAAGGGATAACTCACCAAATAAACCTCTCAACCATAATGTTTCTTTGATAGCCTCAGTAACTGTCATATATTTTGCTTCAGTAGTAGATAAAGCCACTACATGTTGTAGAGTAGTTTTTCAGCTAACAGCACAACCTCCAATGCAAAATATATAACCTGTTAGAGACCTGCGTCTGTCGAGATCACCGATATAATCTGAATCCACAAAACCAACCAAAGTGTTGCTGGTTCTACCAAACTCTAAACTAAAATTTGAAGTGCCCTTCAAGTATTTGAGAATCCATTTCACTGCCTGTCAATGTTCTTTGCCAGGATTGGCCAGATATCTACTAACGACATTAACAACTTGTGAAATATTAAAACGCGTATATACCATTGCATACATAATACTGCCAACGGCACTAGAATACGAAACTCGTGCCATATAATCTTTTTCTTCCTGTGACTGTGGTGATTGAGCAGCAGATAGTCTAAAATGACTAGCAAGAGAAGTACTAACTGCTTTGACATCTCGCATGCCAAATTTCTCCAAAACTTTATTGAGATAATTTTCTTGGGTCAAGAATAATTTACCAGCTCCTCGATCACGTCTTATCTTCATGCCAAGAATTTTCTTTGCTACTCCTAAATCTTTCATCTCAAATTCACCATGCAATAAGGCCTTCAAATGGTGAATATCTGTGACATTCTTAGCAGCATTGAGCATATCATCAACATATAACAACAAATAGATAAATGAGCCGTCATCTAACTTCCGGAAGTAAACACAACTATCATACATACTCCTGGAGAAATCATGACCCAACATAAATGAATCAAACCTCTTGTACCACTGTCTTGAGGACTGCTTCAATCCGTACAAGGATTTATTCAACAAACACACATGGTCTTCCTTTTTTGCAACTTCAAAACCTTCAGGTTGTTTCATATAAATCTATTAATCTAATTTGCCATGTAGGAATGCTATCTTGACGTCAAGTTGTTCTAATTTCAAATCAAACATGTCAACCAATGCAAGTAATACACGAATAGAGCTATGCTTCACCACTGGTGAGAAAACATCATTAAAATCAATACCTTATACCTGACTGTAGCCCTTTGCAACTAAATATGTCTTATACCTTGCATTTTCAATACCTGAAGTACCTTCTTTTCCTTTAAAGACCCATTTGCAGCCAACAATTTTGTTACCCTTTGGCGGCTTTACTAAAACCCAAGTATCATTCTTGTGCAAATATTCCATTTCTTCATTCATGGCCACCACCCACTTATCAACATCAACATTTGAAACTGCCTCTATATATGAGGAAGGTTCATTGTCTCCACCTGTTTCCTGTGCCACTGATAAAGCATATGCAACTAAATTTGCATACCTCTGTGGTGGTCGAATCTCTC
>JANIHY010000208.1:59723782-59734147 GCA_027479065.1 Erythroxylum brevipes
AATTTTTTCCCTTGGGTACGATATCCGGTTCTCACCGTTTTATATTACTTGTCGACGAGGTGCACTTGCCTCTAATTAGTTTAGATAAAATTTAATTATTTTGTTTAGACCGCAACAATTAGATGATCATCAACATCAGTTCTTCTTTGGATGGTTTCTTCCTCAGAAAACCAACTAGACCTCTGTCTGATTGGTTTCTTTTCTAGAAACAAAATGTTCTCTGCTTTTAGTTTGGTTGTGCCTTTGTTATGATGTGTGAAGCTAATTTTGAAGGTTCTTTTCTAGCACCTTATCAATTATCTGGTGCACATCATCTACATCATTCATATATTACATCGCTGACATAATTCTTTAGATGAACACACGATATGCCTTACTGTGGTTTGAATATCTAAGGAAGATGCCATCGTCACTCTTATTTTCAAACTTATTCTCAATCTTTAAGAATGTAACCTTTGTTGCCAAACACATTAAAGTAGCCAACATGCAATTTCTTTCCTTTCCATAAGTCAGAAGGCATCTTATTCAAGATGTTTTTGAGATGTACTTTGTTGCATATGTGACACATCGTATTTATTGCTTCCGCCCAAGATCTTATAGATATTTTTCTTCAATTTAACATGGATCTGGCCATCTCTTGAAGGGTATGATTCTTCCTTTCTACAATTCTATATTGGGCTATTCATCAAGCTATCTATTACAGAAAGAGAGTTAAGAAAGAGAAACTAGATTGTGATCGTTGGAAGCTTTCTCTCTACATCATGATGAATTTTACTCAAGGTAAGTAATTTATTCACTTCATATATAAGGTTATTGTTATATTCAAGATCATAATAGATATAAATATCTTACTTATGATTCATGATTTATGTTTTTAATGTTTGAATATTAATAACGAAAACTTACAATTTTTAACATTGATGTTCACGTATATAATGATATGCTACCATCACTCCAAAAACGTCATTTTCTATTCTTGAAACTAAAGAAAAGCTCTTCTCCATTGTGATAAGATAGGAACGTTTAAGGCTTTTGTTCATTATTTATATCCTTTGTGCAGGATCGGCGGAGATCAAATTAGATATACCATTTCATTTCATGGCTTGGGTTACAATTGCTCTGTCCTTGATAGGACTTGCTTTGATCTTTCAAGCGTGTCTGGGGAACAGCAATAGCAAGGGTAAGAAGCTACCTCCTGGTCCAAAAGGGTTGCCAATTATCGGTTGCCTTCACTTGTTGGGAAAGTACCCTCAGCGAGCTATGCATAAATTAGCCGAAAAATATGGTCCGGTCATGTACATGAGGTTAGGCTCCGTCCCAACCATCGTTGTGTCGTCTCCTAAGGTGGCAGAGTTGTTTCTCAAGACACATGATCTTGTGTTTGCAAGCAGACCACCACATGAGGCTGCCAAGTATTTGTCTTACGAGCACAAGGGCTTGGCTTTTGCTCCTTACGGACCTTATTGGCGAAATATGCGCAAGCTTTGCACCCTTGAGTTGCTTACCAACCATAAAAACAATTCCTTCAATTCCATGAGAAAGGATGAGATAGACCTCTTGATTGAGTCCATTAAACAGGCTTCTTACGAACGAGTTGCTGTTGACCTTAGCGCAAAGGTCTCGTCTGTTGGTGCTTATATCAGCTGCAGAATGATTTTTGGCAAGAAATACACGGACAAGGAGTTCGGTGGTAAAGGGTTTACATCTGTAATTCACGACGGCATGCAATTAATGGCAGTTCCAAACTTGTCTGATTACATTCCACAGATTGCTCCGCTTGATCTTCAGGGTCTTAGAAAGCGTATGAAGGCTACTAGCAAGGTTTTTGATGGTTTCTTGGAGAGGGTCATCGATGATCATATCCAAAACAAGGATGAGAACCGAACCAAGGACTTTGTTGATATCTTGTTGAGCTTCGTTGGATCCCAAGAAACCGAGTATCATGTTGGACGCGACAACGTTAAAGCCATAATGTTGGTAAGTCGATCTTGTCGTAAAATTAAGCTATACATATACACCAAATACCTTGCAATATCAGTAAGTGGTCATGGACTGATTCAACTGCATTTATTGTCTGCCATTGATTGACTTGTCAATTGGTCAACACTTGTATGCATTGATTGACTTGTCAATTGACTATTTTATCCTTGCTTCTTTATTTCTCTTCTGAAAATTTCCCTCCCTTCATCTTCACCGGTGAACGCTTCCCGGTACCTCTGCCCACCACTCGGCTGAGGTTCTCCACCCATGGAGGGCCTGTCCAAGGCCTAGTATGGGACTTTGGGCTGTGGTGATCCGTCGAGTCTCTCCCTGGAAGACTTCATGGTTCTCTGACGCGAGACCAACGAAGCGTCCGGAAAAGGGGCGAGATCTCGCACGCGAGACACGTGCTCCCACCACACAGACAGCGACTCCTCCACTAAACACCAGTGCTTGGCACAGCAAACTCAACTTGGCGAGATCTCGCACGCGAGACAGGCAAGAACGTGCTCCCATCACACAGACAGCGACTCCTCCACTAAAAAC
Organism: Erythroxylum brevipes; assembly: GCA_027479065.1. NCBI lineage: Eukaryota > Viridiplantae > Streptophyta > Magnoliopsida > Malpighiales > Erythroxylaceae > Erythroxylum > Erythroxylum brevipes. Next base: position 59,726,309 of record JANIHY010000208.1, read on the forward strand.
CAGTGCTTGGCACAGCAAGCTCAACTTCCAACGATTGTATTTAGCTGAAGTATTACTCGGACGTCATGAAGGATGGTGTCATTTGTAAACCCATCGAGCTTCTACAAGCGGGTGACAAGGCATGGTCTACGGCATTGGTGGGGTTATTTTGGAGAAAATGACCTGCATTCCCAGTGATCCATGCTTGGGCGACTGCCAGGTGGGGGAAGAAGGGATTGGAGAAAACCTTGCTTATGGGTACCATTGTTTTTAAATTTGCGATTGATGGTAATCTGACTGAGATCATTGAATTGGGTCCATGGCATATTGGAGGCCAGCCCATGTTTCTTAGGAAATGGCAACCGGGTATCGATTTTGATCGTGAATGCATTGAAGCTTTTACCATGTGCGTACAATTTCATAATTTGTTGTTAGAGCTATGGACAGTGGAGCGTTTTCGTATTTAGCAAGCTCTTTGGGTAAACCTCTGATAATGGATGCTCAAACATCCAATATGGAGCGTATCGGGTATGCCAAGATTTGTGTTGAGATTAAGAGGAATTCTGATTTCCTTGAAAGTTTGACAGTGATGAAGTTAGGGGACATAGGTGAGTTGGTACCTTCAGAAGTTAAGGTTTCTTACCCATGGAAACCTAACCCTTCACTCAAGAAGTGGAAACCAACTGGAAGAGCATTTAAAACTGGCTGGTAAGAGGAGATACTGGGACTAGAAGTTCATACAGGGGATATGGAGGTTGCAGAAAATGTTCCCCCACTACCTAGAACAAATGAGTTGATCCTCGAGTCCACTGAGGTGCAAGCAGAAGCAGCTCCTGGAGTTGTTGTTGGAAGACCTCCATCTGCTGGAGAAAACACTTCACAACATCTGTTAGCAATTCACCTTCTATTCAGCCCATACAAATTAAGCCCATTAAAACCTAGACTCCTAGGAACAAATTGGGAAAGGGAGGAGTGTTTGTTAGAAGGTAGTTATGGAGAGAGAATGAGAAGGGATATAGTTGTATATTGAAGATAAAAAAGGGTACGTTTTTGTAATCATTGTTAGGTTGGTTTGGCCTGGATTAGCCAGGAGGGAGAGCTTGCTCTAGCTTGTTATCACCTATTATACTATCAATAATTCAGTCTTTATTGAGGTTCCTAACAATTGGTGCTTTCATTGAGAGACTAAAGAAGTAGAGATTGCACGTAAACACGAATGTAAGCTAGATTGTCTGCAGTGGAAGTGTCTCTTAGGAGACAAGAATCATCAATCTCTGCCCAAGAAGCAATAGTTAAGTCACACGACACCACACTGAAGGATCTTAGGATACAGTTGAGCACGTTGATGGCTAGCGTTGAGACACTAGCAAAGTCCCAAAGTCTACTACAGATAGATTTGAGAGAAGGATTTCAAACTCTTAAGGCCAAAAACCCAGAGAAGCAGAGTATGGGAGAGGAAGGAGAAAGCTCACCAGTGCTAACCCATCTTGCGTCTTCTTCTTCTGGGGGGAAAAACCGGTAAATGGGTCTGAACCTTGCAAACAGGAGAGCCGCACTATTTCAGCGGCTACAAAGCGTGCATGGGAGGAGTAAAGAAACGCAACATGAAGGGTTGATCTTCCGTCGTTCCACGGTGAAGACCCATTCGCATGGGTCAGGCGAGCTGAATCTTATTTTGTGATTCACGAGATTCCTTCTGAACTTAGATTGCCGATGTTTCAGATATGCATGGAGGGAATTACGTTGTACTGGTTCAAGTCCAAACGTGAGTTGGATCCTTACATGACATGGGAACGCTTCAAGCGCTCCTTGTTTGACCAATACGGGGGGAAAGGATGAAAGTAACCCAACAGAGCAACTTAAATCGATAGTCCAACGTGGGTTAGTGGATGGGTATATCGACGAGTTTGAGCGGGTGACTTCGTAAATCACCCATTTTCCCAAAAAGTGGTTTATAAGCTGCTTTCTAGGAGGACTTCGTGAAGAAATAAGGAATCGGGTTAGGACTAATGACCCATCGTCCTGAGCCTGGTTACTTTTTGTCGCACGCAAGGTTGAAAGGGAGCTAATCGGAGAAGGAATAATCCGACCCAATGAATCAAAATACAAGCCTAGGATTTCCATTTCTAGGAATGGATCTCGACTAGGTATTTATAATGTCTAGCGCCCGAGTTAAACGAGCAACACATCTGCAAACGTTAAGGGGAGGGAAAAGAGTTGTCAAATAGGCCCTGAAACATGATGACTGATGGTAATCGACAAAGTAGTCTAAAGTGGAAGGGAACTAGGAATTTATCTTATGAACAACTAATGGAGAGAAGAGCTAAAGGGTTGTGTTTCAAGTGTAACCAAACCTTTGGTCCACTTCATCAATGCCCATACAAGTTAATTTTTTAGGAAGGAGATGAAGAAGAAGAGATAGTAAATAATCCTGTTGCAATGAAGGCAGGTAAGCATCAGGAAGATTGGGAGTTGGTTTGCAATTTGGCTGAGTACAAAGAGATAGGAAGAGATAAATCCTCACCGTCAAGATCCATGGTTATGATGGGTAAGCTTAACAAAATGCCTATTTTAATTATGGTAGATAGTGGAGCTAGTCATAATTTTGCGTCGAGTAAATTTGTTAAGGCCATAGGAATCCCTGTTACTCCTACTCGAACCTTTGGAGTTAGATTTGGTGGTGGGAACCGATCTTTCTCACAAGGTGTTTGTAAAGAAATTATGCTAGAAGTGAATGGAGCAAAATTTAGTGTAGATGCTTATGTTTCCAATATTAGTGGACCTAATTTAATATTAGGCATTGCATGGTTAGAGACACTAGGGTGGTCAAGGTAGATTGGAAGAGGATGTTTATGTCTTTTGACATAATGGGGACAGAAGTAAACCTGCAAGGAATTAATATGCAAGGCTCTATTCCATATGCTCTACAACAGATGTTCAAACGTGAGGAAGTGGAGATTGAAGGGTTGCTCTGGTCCATGAGAATTAAAGAAATTGTAACCGAAGGGATAGGGTCATTGGGTTCAGAACAGCAACAAGAGTTGCAATCTATTTTAACCAGATTTGATTCAGTTTTCCAACCGATAAAAGAGTTACCTCCCAGTAAGTGTCTGTCCCTATAGGCATATGCACCACCACAAGAACGAGATTGAAAGGTAGGTCAAGGAGTTGCTGGGAGCAGGGGTTATCAGACTTAGTATCGGTCCTTTTTCAATCCCCATGATTCTTGTTAAAAAGAAAGACAGATCATGGCGCATGTGCATCAACTATAAAGCTTTGAATAAACTTACGATGCCCTAAAAGTTTCCTATTTCAGTAATAGATGAGTTGATGGAGGAGTTACATGGGGCCAAGTATATTTCCGAAGTAGATTTGAAATCAGGTTTTCACCATATCAGAGTAAGAGAGGAGGATGTCTATAAAGCTCGGTTTCATGCTCATGAAAGGCATTATAAATACCTAGTAATGCCTTTTGGACTCATGAATGTGCCTACTACCTTTCAATCTACTATGAATTTTGTTTTCAAACCTTTGCTGTGCAAATTTGTTTTAGTCTTCTTTGACAACATCCTAATCTATAGTTCAGATTGGAATTACCATCTGCAACATTTGGCCCGAGTGTTATAGCTATTAGTGGACAATCACTTGTATGTGAACAAGAAGAAATGCTTATTTGGCCAGTAGCCCGTGGAATGCTTTGGTCATGTACTTTCAAGTCAGGGAATAGCTATGGATCTACTGAAAATTAAAAGTATTGTGGAATAGCCTATACCTAAGAATATGAAGGGAGTAAGAGAATTTCTTGAGCTTACAAGGTATTATAGAAAATTTGTAAATGATTACGGCATAATCGCGAAACCACTTACTGAATTGACTAAGAAAATTGGGTTCATTTGGGGAACGGAAGCTCAAGTGGCTTTTCAGGAACTTAAAAAAAGAATGACCACATCACCTGTTCTAGCTTTACTGAATTTCTCCAATGAATTTTCAGCTGAGTGTGATGGCTCTGGGAGGGGATTAGGTGTTGTCCTAATGCAAGAAAATCATCCCTTAGCTTACTTCAACAAGGCATTAGCTGAATCGACTTATTCCAAGTCTATTTATGAAAAAGAAATGATAGCAATAGTGCTAGCTATTCAACATTGGAAACATTTTTTAATGAGGAGGCATTTCAATGTCTACACTGATCATAAGAGCCTTAAGCATTTACTAAACTAGAGAATTCCATCAATAGATTAGCAACGTTGGCAGGCTAAGTTGTTGGGTTTGAATTTTAAAGTAATCTATAAGTTGGGAAAACAAAATGGTGCTGCAGATGCCCTATCCAAAGTGGAAAAAGATAAGTTGTTATTTACAGCAGTTTTAGCTCCATTTTCGGTTAATATGGAAGTGATTTGGAAGGAGATTCAGGAGGATTCAAAACATAGTAAACTCATGGTGATTTTATGACAGAATCCGAAATCTAAGCCAGAATAGCAATTGAAGGAAAACTTACTATTCTATAAGAACGGGTTAGTACTCTCTCCTACTTTAACATTAATTCCGCATTTATAGCAAAAGTATCATTCTTCTCCTCTAGAGGGACATTCTGGTTTTCTTAAGACATACAAAAGATTGGCTAGAGGTTTATTTTGGCTAGGAATGAAGTCAGCAATACAGAAATTTGTACGGGAGTGTGCCACTTGTCAAAGGAACAAATCCTTGGCTATGTCTCCAATTGGTCTTTTACAACCTTTTCCCATTCCTAGGCTGGTATGGGATGAAGTTTCCACGGACTTCATTACAAGGCTTCCTAGATCCCAAGGTTATGAAGTTATAATGGTGATAGTATATCAGCTGCCCATTCTCAGCTAAAATAGTGGCTGAAGTGTTTATACGAGATGTGGTGAAGTTACATGGTATTCCTGGCTCCATATTAAGTGATAGAGATCCTCTCTTCACAAGTAATTTCTGGAAGAAATTATTTAGGTTACAAGGGACAGTATTGAGGATAAATTCCTCTTATTATCCCCAAATGGATGACCAGACATAAGTGGTTAATAAGTGTCTGGAAACCTACCTTCGTTGTTTTACCTCCGAACCACCTAAACACTGGTCTCATTGGTTATCTTGGACAAAGCTGGTATAACACTAATTTTCTTGTTTTAATTAGAAGGAGTCCTTTTGAAGTTGTTTATAGTCGCCTACCACCATCTATACTGCACATCCTACAAGGAGAGACTCAAGTGGAATCAGTGGCATTGGCCTTGGTTGATAGAGATGAGGCTTTATACTAGCTTAAGCATAATTTACTGTGTACCCAGTTATCAATGAAGAAATATGCAAATGCTCATAGGAGGGAGGTATAGTACCAGGAAGGAGACTTGGTCTATATTACGCTCAGGCCACACAGACAGCTCACCATGGCAAGACACATATGTCCTAAGCTATCTGCAAGGTATTATGGCCCTTTTAAGGTCATTGGAAAGGTAGGGCAAGTTGCTTACAAATTACAACTTCCACCTACACCTAAGGTACATTCAATTTTCTATTTCGCAGCTAAAAAGGGCAATGGGTGATCACCCTATTGAGCAAGATCTTCCTTAAAGGTTAGAGGTGGACGGTTTTTAAAAGGTTGAGCCAGAGGCAGTCCTAGCTTCACGCTTCAGCAAGTCCAAAGACAGAAAGATTCAGCAATGGCTAATCCATTAGAAGGTTAAGCCAGTAGGGGAAGCTACCTATGAGGATATGTACTTCATTAAGGGGCAATTCCCTTCTATTCCCCTTGAGGACAAGGTGCCTATTGAGGAGGAGGGAATTGCTAGCAATTCATCTTCTATTTTGCCCATACAAACTAGGCCCATTAAAACTTATACTTGCAGGAACAAATTGGGAAAGGGAGGAGTGCCAGTTGCCATGTAGGCAAGTTTGTCAGAAGGTAGTTATGGAGAGAGAATGAGATATAGTTGTCTATTAAGGATAGAGAGGGGTACATTTTTTTAATCATTGTTAGGTTGGTTTGGCCTGCATCAGCTAGGAGAGGGAGCTTGCTCCAGCTTGTTATCACCTATTATACTATCAATAATATAGTCTCTATTAAGGTTCCTAACAACATCAGTTTGAAAGCAGTCCAGCCAATCCCGCTTGCATCTTTAAGCTACCAGTAGCTGAGACAATGTTGGATAATATTCAGAATTTAAAGGCATTGCAATTTGAGGATGCAATCCCACATACACCACAATTGTCACAGATAGACATCAACAGGAGTGAAGAGATAATGGCTACACCCTCCAAGTCCAATTGACTTCTTAACTCTACAACCAACACAGTAAAAGACGCTCCCACCAACAACTAGATGGATGTACAGAAAATGCCAGAAACTTATCAAAGCCTTCATCAACTAAGATAATATTGAATGAGGCACAACATATGGTGATACATCAAAATGCTGATGCAATTCCACATAAACAACCCGATACCACTGGGATTGAGGATCAACAGATACACCCTCAAAGTCTAGTAGACGCTTAGTTAGGAGAAGAGCAAAACTGAAGGGGTATTCCCCTAGATGACTACGTTAGTATGGAATATTAAATGACCCTCTAAAATAGTCCATGGTAAAGGAGTTAGTGCTTCATAAAAAACCTAGTTTAGTATGTCTCCTTGAAAAAAAAAAAAAAAGCCTCTCATACCTAATTAGTACTGAAATTTTAGGTGCTAAATGGAAGTACCTTAATAACCACTATCATCATTACAATGGCCGCATTGTTTGTCTTTATAATTCAGATTGCATTGAGGTGAAAGCAACCAGTCACAATGATAAGTTTATGCACTGTATTGTAAACTCCAAGGTAATTCTTCTGCCTTCGAAGTTACTCTTATTTATGCCTTAAATTTTGCATTTCAGTGGGACAAATTATGAAAGGATATGCAAATACTTCAAATTGGAATGTCCAAATTCTAGATAGCCAATGGGGATTTCAATTGTTCTTTCAATTTGAGTGAAGTTGAAGGTGACAATAGATACACATTGGGCATTAGCAGAGAGTTAAACCAATTCTTTCATCAGGTGGGCTTAATGGATCTAGGAGCAATAGGGAGGGTATTTACTTGGACTAATAAGTAGCAGGGAGAGATGTTGATTCAAAAAAAGCTAGACAGAGCAATTGTGAATCCAATATGGATGAGTGGATTCCTATAATCATTAGTATGTTTTGGAGATAATATCCTATTAGACCATTCCTATATGCTCATCCAAAACATGGCTGAACTGTTAAGAGTGGGAATTCCATTCAAATTCTTCAATGGAGTTACACAGATGGCAGGATTTATGGAGCTTGTTAATAGTTGTGGGGGTCATGAAGTGTGGGGATATAAGACCTTCCAATTAATGCAAAAACTCAAAATAATTAAACAACTTATTAAAGTTTTTGTAAGACAAAAGAATCAAGATCTAGATGTGAGCAAAAGGAAACTAGCCGAAGCACAGGAAGCTCATTAAAATCATCCTATGGATAATGAACTAAGGGCTATTGAAAACTGATGGTTGAAGGAATACCAAGAACAACTAGCATACCTTAATTCGGTCCTCAAGTAGATGGCTAGACTGAATTGGCTCAAAGATGGGGATTCCAACACCTAATTTTTTTCATGCTTCTCTACTGTCAAGAAGAAATGTGAATACCATAACAAGATTACAAGACATCAGTGGCAATCTGATCACAGGTCAGCAAGAGTTACTCAACTTAATCAGGAGATATGTCAACAGTTGACAGGGACAACAGACACCTCTCCATAGGGTTTTTGATACGATAATGGAAGAAAATAAGGTATGTTATTATTTATATATATAGCTATAGTCTCGTAGTGTAAACCACAAGA
>JANIHY010000208.1:59734247-59744808 GCA_027479065.1 Erythroxylum brevipes
CCTTCTCCCTTTTTCTCATAGATTAAGTCACTATGGGTTTAGGACCCATAGTGCTGTCCGGATCTGTTGTGCTATCAGTTTTAATATCAAAGATATGTTTGGTATTTCTTTAAATCAAGCCCTTAATGACAAAACAACCATTCCTTTTACTTCTAGGAAGTGAAGGAAGTGCTTTTCAGCCTTCATCCATCAAAGGCTCCAGCTCTTGATGGATTCACGACCCTCTTTTTTCAAACCATTTGGATATCCTTTTATAAAGGATGTACCAGAGTTTTTCTCATCTACAACATTACTCAAGGAGGTAAATCATACATTTATATGTCTTATTCCTAAGAAGAAACATCCATCATCCATAATTGAATACAGACCCATATCATGTTACACTACTGTTTATAAAGTGATTGCCAAATTGTTTGTTCTAAGGCTAAAACTAGTTCTATCAGAAGTTATTCACATGGCACAAGGGGCATTCCTACCTGGGAGGAGTGTTAGAGACAATATACTCCTTTTATAGGAGTTTTTAGGGTAATACCACTCAGGGAAGCCTACAAAAATTGCCTGATGAAAATTTGATTTTTTCAAGGCATATGATACTATTAGTTAAAGGTAATTGCAAGAATGCCTGGAAGTTATAGGCTTACCACCCAAGTTCAGAGATTGGCATGCATTCAAACATCCTCTTTCAGTGTAATGGTAAATGACATTCCACCATTACCTTTCAGGTTTGTTAGACGTATTAGGCAAGGGGGTCCTTTTTTCCCTTACCTATTTGCTTTAAAAAGGAAGGAATATCTCAATTGATCTCCAAAATTCTTGAAAGTAATGATAGCTTCCAATTCCACCATAAATGTAAAGAGATCAAGTTAACACATCTGATCTATGCAGATGATCTGATGCTCCTTAGTAGTGCAGACACTCATTCCATCAGAATTTCGATAAATATCTTGCATATATTTGCATAATGGTCTGGTTTACGGGTGAATATGGAGAAAAGCAGTGTGTGCATCTCTTCAGATGTTTGTAACCAAGAGAAGATCAACAGTACTGTTGGCTTTAAAGTGCACACACCTTTCAAATATTTGGGAGTACCAATTACGTCTACTAAGCCTAAATTCTTTGATTTCATTTCCTTAATTGAGAAGATTAAAGAAAGGATCAACGCTTGGCATAATCATTTTCTCTCAATGGCAACTAGATTTATTCTCATCACATCGGTAGTGAATAGCTTGCGCATTTATTGGTCTACACATGTTGTATTGCCTAAGAGGGTTATCAAGGACATTGACATACTTATAAAAGCTTTCCTGTGGTCCGAAAAAAATAGAAAATGGTAAAAATGCCAAAGTAAAATGGAGCGATATTACCTTATCAAAGAAGAAAGATGGATTTGGTATTATCTCAATTTCACAAATGCAAAAGGTTCTTTATGTAAAAGAAAATTGTGACTCTTCACTTATAAAAAAGCATTATGGATCAAGTGGGTGAATGAACACCATCTTAAAGAGCGAAATTTCTGGCAACTTGGAAATTCTAAAGAGTTTTCCGAGACTTTCAACTATATTCTTGAATTGAGAAGCTTGGTCTACCCTTACATTAAGCATCAGCTAGGGGATGGTGAAAACATTTGGTTCCAGTACTATAATTGGACGTCTTATAGTCTACTTATCTAGAGAATAACAATAACAAAGCTTAGAAATCGTATCCCACTCAATGTAAGGGTCTCTTCACTCATCCACAATGGAGATTAAGGTCGCAGTTTTAGAGGATTATCCTTACTAATTGGTTAGTTGCCTCCTCTTCCTGATGAAATAGGAGAGGATAACATTCTATGGATGCCCAACCCAAGAGGTGCATTTCTTAGTAGCTCTTGTATAAGATATTTACATGTGATGTTGAACTGGTTCCGTGGTATGATATTCTGTGGAGGTAGTCATTAAACCCAAAAGCTTCAATCTTCTCTCAGCCAGTAATTAAAAACATACTCAGAACCAAGGATAGATGGTTTGGGAGTTATGATCTCATTTGTGTTCTTTGTAAACATACAACAGAAAGTCGAAATCATTTATTTTTTAATGTAGTTACATCAAGACAATGTGGAGTTGGATAATAAATATGCAACAATTACCGAGTTATACTTTTGATTGGAGGGAGGTACTTAACATGATCATTGTCAGGACCAAGCTAGGTGAAACGAATATAATTCTTATTAAAATAGCTTTTACTACCACCATTTACTCCATATGGAAGGAGAGAGGGAACTAAGGAAGGCAAATATCAAATAGCTGAACACATTGTTAACTGGGTTCGAACAACTTTCATAGCTTACAATAAACACCACTCACTCAGTAATGTGATGACAAACACAACTCACCTAGCTTTTTTAGCGCTTTATTGTAACCTCAACATATGCTGAATGCAAACTAATAATGCAACTCATTGTAATGTTGTTGTAGCTTTTGCTATGATTAACATAAATTTTTTCATTTTTTGAAAAAAAAACAATATGATTCAAATTCTTTCTACACTAATTAATGAAAATTATAAAACTGTAGTTTTTCAACATAAAAGAAGCATGTTTAGAAGTTCATAATTCATATTTTGGTATTTATAGTTATATACACATTAAAATAATATGATTCAAATTATGTTGACACATTAAAATTAATTCATACTTGTTTATCCAATATTTTATGTTTGTTAAGATTTTTTATTTATAAGTTAAAGATTCTCTGGAGAGTTCCTATCAACCTAACGAAGACAAAGTAGAGAAATGAAGAATCATAGGATTTCTAATTTGCGTTTTTTTAAGGAGATTCCTATGGAAAGATTTACTTTATAACACAACCTTTCATGTTTATTCTTTTTCTTTTTTTATTTTATTCAAATTTCACATGACAAGGATAAAGTTACGTACTACTAGACTTTTCCAGATCTTGTGATCCGTGGGATTCTGCCTAGGTATTATTATTGTTTTTGTTTTTTCTTTATTTTATTCACTTGATTTCCTCTTTATGTCACTTGATAGTATATCATAGACTTTCCTAAACCCCGTGCTCAGCGAGACTCTCATTGAGTATTATTATTGTCGTTGTTTTTTCTTTATTTTATTCACTTGATAGTATATCATAGACTGCTATAACAAACTAATAGACTTCACATAGATTCTTAAGAAGATTAAGGGTTATAAGGTAATGCTACTAAAAATATTCGTAGATTTTATTCGCATGTGCTCTGATAATATTTTTATTGATAACTCGATTTTAATTTCTACATAACTCACCTCTACCTGCCTTAAAATTTCAGTTTTTGGATGTGGTAGATAATAGAGTTAGTAGATGTGATAGTTTCATTACCATTGTGAACAATAAAAAAGGCACATTTATAATTCATAAAGCTTTAGTGATTAGCTTTTTTTAATTATCAAACAGTATGTTTACTTCTCTTCATAATACGACTAGGGGAGACAAAGTTGTTCATGGTCCTATGCATGGTCACTTTGAATTATTGCTTGTTCATCCGAATTTCCATGCAGGACATGCTTGCAGCTTCAATGGACAGTTCAACAACAGTAGTCGAGTGGGCACTATCAGAGCTCATGAAGAATTCTCAGATAATGAAGAAACTTCAAAAGGAATTGGACGAAAAAGTCCCCATGAACAGAATGGTAGAAGAATCAGATGTAGAAGGCTTGAACTACATAGAAATGGTTGTCAAAGAAACCTTCAGGCTCCACCCAATTGCGCCATTGTTGGTTCCTCACATGTCAACTGAAGATATCACCACCGAAGGCTTTCACATACCCAAAAACTCTCGCGTGTTCATCAACACTTGGGCCATTGGGAGAGATCCAACAGTGTGGTCAGATGCAGAAATGTTCTTTCCAGAGAGGTTTGTGGGGAGTAACATAGACTTCAGAGGAAAAGACTTTGAGTTACTTCCGTTTGGTTCTGGTCGCAGAAGCTGTCCTGGAATGCTAATGGGCATGACCACCGTGCGTCTACTCCTGGCAAGGTTGGTCCATAGTTTTGATTGGGAACTTCCGGACGGTATGTTGCCAAGTAAGCTCGATATGACTGAGGTGTTCGGCTTGGTAACACCAAGAGCGACACCTTTAGTCGCCATCCCCACTTATCGCCTAACAGTTTGATAACTTGAACCTTGAAATGCAATTCATTGCAGTGTGATCGTTAATCTGCAGTTGGAACTTTTTAATAAGGTAATTCCATTTCATGGTCCATTGGAGGATGACGGCAATGGCAATGAGTCTATTTCCTCGTGAAGTTTTATTACGTGGGGCATAGCTATTGTTTACCCAATAATAGTTTTGTATCAATTGCTCGAGACATCCTTGGCAAAGTCACCGTATCTCTCTTTCGAATGAAGTTTGATCGTGATGAACATAGCCCATGTTTACCCAATACTGGTCTTGTGTACATTACCTGATACAAGTTATAATTGATCATCCAATAATTTTCTATCAAGTTGCAAATGGTCATGGATTAATTTTGTCAGTTACTTGGGTATGTTTATTTAAGAAATTACATATAACTGGAATTTTTTTTGGAATTTTAAGATATATATATAATTATAAAGAAAAGATTAAAAAATGTACAAGAATCGCAATCTACCAACTGCGGACAAAAAGGAGAAAAAACCCTTCAGGTCACCAATACTAGAAACCTAGAAAAACCCCTGTAACATAAGAGTAAACCACATAAAGTCCAAAACCTATCTAAAACTGAATGCTCCAACGTTGCCGCATAGCCAAACTTAGGTACTCTTGCAAACCATGCCCGATGATGACCTCCCTGATCAGGTTAATAATATAGTCCGCCAATACATATTTGTGCCTCTCCAGTTGTTTGTAAAGACGCCTATTTCTCTCCCGCTAAATATGATAGATAACTATATGAAAGGAGGTTCTAATCATGACGGAGCCCAGTATTGACTACACGATGAATCTCATGAAGAACCTCAAGCCATTCATAACTGGAATTGATACTTCATATAGTTGCATTGCACATTTTAACATCGTAAAAATCGTTGAAGTTATATTACTTTTCAATGTTCATTTTTAGAGAAAATACTTGCATAAGTTTTCTAAATAAATTTGCATCTAAAGTTTAAAAATGCTACAACAAAATTGGTAATTCAAAACATAAAAATGAATTCTTTTTTATATTAATTTCTAGTTATCTATGAGCTAACTTTCAAGAGAGAAAAATTACTAATAAGGAGATTTTTGTTTTGAAAAATGAAATAATTGCATTAACTATAAGTGAAGCTAATACAATATTACAATGAGTTCTAGGCTAGTAGGCTTACCATTAAGAGCAATTACAGATTAGAAAAGAAACTACAAAAGAATATAGCCTTGACCAATAATTACTAAAACAACATTACTAATAAGGATATTGCTTCAACTATTGTGTTAATTGAGATGTTATTTAAGAGAATCAAGACTATTCAATATAGGAAGTTTCATTAAGATGCTTATATCGTCCTGATTATATGTAATTGCTTTCGATATTCACTACGTCAATGTCAAAATTTTATGTCTTCAATTTGGGAGCCATATGAAGGAAAGTTATGTTAGCTCAAGGTTTGTTATTAATGATTTTGAAACAATACAATATTTCAAAATTAAAATTTGATTTGCTTCTCTTTATTCGAATAGGTAACAATATAATTTTTAAAAGCTTATAAAATCTAGTTATCTGTGATAAGATAAATGTTTCCTTTCATATAGGAACCTTCTTAATAAACTTACCTGATTTATTAGAAATGATTTCACAATATCTGAAAAGATCTTGCTAATCACATAATTCGACAATCAACTTAAAGATATTGTCAATTTTTTTAAACGTCTGGGTTCTGGACAATTCTAGCAAAGACGATATTAAAGACTCTTTATATTTAAAGTCAACTTAGAATATAAGTGAAGCAACGGCTAGTTGAAGAAATGTCTATTTAAGAAAGAACCACTGCATTTGCAAATAAAATAGATTTTTAAAATACATTAGCAACATCAATATTCTTGAAAGTCATATCTTTATCAAACTATTTGTGCCTTAGAAGGTGAAAATACTATATTGAGAGAGATTGTTATTCCTTGAAGCTTATATTGAGCAAACCCTATATTCTTTTTTTTTTAGAGCTTGTAGAGGCTTGTTAAACACTACAACTGTGGAAGGTTAAAGGACCTTTAAAAGTATGTACTTGTGAACTTGAAAAGGCTTGTCAAAATTTATTACTTTAAGTTTTTATGGTGAAATATCACTCAAGATGGATATTTAGGAACTAGATGTAGGCTTTGTTATAAACCAAATCAGTATAAATTGACAGTGTCATTCTTTCTCTCTTCTTAACTTTTAAATTTTCGCATTATAGTGTTTGTGTTTTCAATTTAAAAGAGGCTCCTTCAGTTTTAGAATTGAATAGGCTCCTTTTGATTTAATATTGCAAGAGGTTTCTTTCATTTTAAACGTTAGCAGGCTCCTTTCATTTTTAATATTAATAGGTTCTTTTCATCTTGAACGTTAACAGACTCCTTTAGTTTTTAAACTTTAATAGGTTTCTTATGTATGTTTGCTTTATTATGCAAGGTTTCACATTTATTGTGTTTTACAACACATGATAGATCATGACAAACAATCTGAGAAGTCTTGAAGGATAATATGTCTTAAAGCCTCCTTATTTCAATGGAAACAATTATTCCTATTAGAAAGAGAAAATAACTGTTTATCTTCAATTTGTAGATATCAAAATCTGGCAGGCTATCAATGTTGGAGCTACACCTCCTGCTACTGACGACGTAGAAGTATGGACAGATGTTGATAGAAGAAATGCACAACTAAATGCTAAAACAAGACATCATCTTATCTGTGCACTATCTTCAGAAGAGTATGAAAAGATATCCTATTGTTCTACAAAAAAGGAAATGTGGGACAAACTTCAAGTTACTTTTGAAAGAACGAATGATGTAAAGAAACATATATAGAATAAGTCTTTTAATGCATTAATACAAAACTATTTGCATGAAACAATGCCATTATAGCCTTAAAGAACTTGGGAAAGATATATCCCAATGATGAGCTTGTAATAAAGATTCTAAGGTCACTGCCAAAAGAATGGAGACTTAAGGTGACAACTCTAGAAACTGCAAAGGATCTCGACACTATTTCATGAGACTAGTTAAGAGGAAATTTAATGACCTATTAAACTGAGCTTAGGCGAGATGAAGGATCCTCATATAAAAAAAGAAATGACACTAAAAGCAATTTGTGAATCAAATCCATCAAACGGTGATAAAAGCGACACTGAGTTGTAAATATATGGAGATGATGAATTCAATTTCAAGGTCAGAAAAATGTAAATTTTTACAAAAAGAAGCTATTGAAGAAAAGAGAAGGAAGTTAGAAAATTGGAAACAACAGGTTCCTATCAAAAGGCAATAGCAGTAGTAACAATACACAAAATAATCAAATCATATGTTATCACTACATGAAATTTGGACATATAAAACTAGAATCTCCTCTTATTCAAAAGGAAAAAAGAGGGAATAGAAAACCCAAGAAATAAGCTATCACTATAGCTTAGTCGGATGAAGATTTTCTAAACTTTGAAGAAGAAATGCTTTAAAAAGTTAGCAACATTTTCTTATAGCTGAATAAGAAAACGAAGAGGTATATTGTTTTGACTCTGATTTTGAAATTGATGAATTAAGAGATGCATATCATGAACTGTATGATCAGTATAAAAAAATTAACAGTGCAATATTTCAAAAAGGTTAAGAAGTCTAAGAATAATGATGCATCCTTGATGAATAAGATTAAATCATTAAAGTTTGTGAATAAGAATTTTTTGTCTAAAATTATGTCTCTTGAAAATGATTATAAGAAAAAAAAGTCCTTAAAAAGGAATTTTTAGAACAAAAGGTAAGTCAATTAGAGAATGAGTTGCTTGAGAATGATTATGTTAAGGTAAAACAATTGGAAGAAAAAATTGTTTCTCTAGAACTTGAGAAAGAGATGCTAGAAAGGAAAGAATATGTATTGATATATATTGATAATGTTCACATGTAGAAATTAGGAAAGGATTGATTTTGTTAATTATAGGATCAATCCTTTCCCCAATTCTCGCTAATTTCCCCTTATCTTCTCTAGAATCAGATCTATAAGACCAACGTTGTAACAATACAGAAAAAGAATGAAAAACCCATATTTGTTACAATGTCTTCTTTTGAAATATCAAAATCCTCCGGTCTAATAATAGGGGGGGGAGGGATTTGTGAACCATACCATGCAATCTTTCTTTTTAGAAAAGGGGTTAATTCACCAAACCACATGTCCGAACACCCCCAACAGAATGGAGTTGTCGAATGAAAAAACAGAATCATTCTTGAGATAACCAGATCTCTCATCATTGAATGGCCTAAAGCTGTAGCCACCGCCGTGTACCTTCTCACCGCCTACCCACCAAAATTCCTAATCTCAAAACTCCTCTAGACATTCTATCCACTCACACTCAAGTCCCTCCGACCTTATCCTTTCCTCCTAGAGTTTTTGGGTGCTCAGTTCTTGTGCATATTCCTAAGGCTGAGTGTAGCGCCTCCTTATCGCAGGATATACACCGAGACTCCTGTAGGTCATCAAAATTAGAAGTTAATACATCTGTCAACGATTACGGTCTGTATATCACTCCAAAAAACCTAGTACAACATTCCACATACACAGGGAAAATACATCAGTTCTATCTAGGTCATCCCAAAAGTCCCAGCTGACCGACCTGTGAGCCATAACTTCTCTTGCCAACATGATCTACACGGTCGAAAAAGTCCCTCTGGAGCTAGGAGTCTACTCTCAGCCCTGAAAAATATGTTGCAATTTTGGGTGAGTTTGTGAACTCAGTGAGGTAACCACCATCGATGGTTCACTCAATTCATGCAACATTAAAGCATATCACAGTTATTTCATAATTTCACATACATATCACTTCAGTATCATATTTCATTTTCACACAAGCCTAAGGCATTTTTGCCTTTCACTCAATCAAAGAGATTAAATCAAATGCTTATAAAATGCATATGTGACACTTTTCTAATTTATTTCGTTGTTGTGACCGAGCGCCTGAACTGTCCCAATATGGGCACATTAATCGTTGAGCCTAAGGCTCTGAATCACTGTGGGACTCGAGGCCCCATTATAATCGTTGAGCTTGTAGCTTTCGGTGGCTGCTTCGGTCATAACTGTCATTATCTGATCATGCATTCATACATGGAATGCACATGTCACAATTAAGCAGTATATACATCATAATCAATACAAGTGTCACAATTTATCACATCTCAAGCAAGTAGTTCACAAATTCACATACAAGTAGCACTTCTATGTCATAGCTCCCCAATACATTGGACCTTCTGTCCGGAATCCACAATCAGAAACAATTGACAAACCCACCATTATTCACCACAGTATTCTAAGCAAATAATAATTGCTGAGAAAGATATGATTTTTAGAAGAATGTTGTACTGTTTTAGAAAATATGTGATTAGGCAGAAACTTTGATTGCATTTTTGACACCTTTAGAAGTGAAATTGGTTTTCAAGCCCTTCATGAAACTTGTAGGGTTTTCTGTGATCTTTTCAATGAGACCTCATTTGTGATTTTTGGACACTTGTGTGAAGAGTTGTGTAATGTGGAAGGAGAGATAGGACTACAAATGTTCTGAAGAAATTGAGTTTCAATTTAGTCTTCATGAAAGTTGAAGATTTTCTTGTTAGTTTTCCGCCACTTTGTTCTTTGTTTAATTTTTTCGTTTTCTGTTTTTCCTTTTGGGGTCCGGTTCCAAGAATCGGGTCCCAACACTGAGCGCTTGAAATTTGATCCTTGTGCTCTTAAGTGCGTCTTTGTTGGGTATGGGATAGACCAGAAAGGATATCGATGTTACCATCCTTCCACTCGTCGCATGTAGACTACTATAGATTACGACTTCCTTGAAACCAACCAGTGGTCAGGGGGAGAGTCATAAAAATGACACACTGCATTGGTTACTCAGCCCAACTCTACCGGTCAATGAATCCCACAAACTAGCTAGTGAGTCCATTGACGACGGCCCAATGGGCCAGAATCATCCCAATCCCCTCCAAGGTCAAATGCTTCTCAAGAGGTAAATACTCCTACCCATGATGTTGCTTCCGCGTTGAATTATTCTGACCATGAAAGTGCAGTTCCAGCACCAGAGACTGAAGTATTGGAAAGTATAGGGAGGTATGTTCTTCCTCCTCAAAGCACTCGAGGAGTTCCTGTAGCGCCCCTTACCGTAGGGTACACACCGGGACGCCAGTGGGCCGTTCCGACGCATATCCCACTGCAAGGAAGTGCTACAATCGAAAACAATCACTAAATACTCGCATGGCATCAATATAATTTAACCGAATTATGCAAATCACTAAAATTTAAAACCACAATAATCTTTCATTTCAGAATATCAATCCAAAATATAGACAAGTCTATCAGTTCCCTACAGTCTAATACAATATCCCAAAAAGGAAACTGATACA
>JANIHY010000208.1:59816254-59830256 GCA_027479065.1 Erythroxylum brevipes
TATTTAATAAATTAATACATCAAAATTAAATAATAAATACCTATAAATTTTGGCATTTTATATTTCTTATCAATCTTTTTTTAACAACATTAAGTAAATTTAATTTATCTTTGACTCGAGTAGGTGACTTTTAAACTAGTAAATGCATTCAAACTTTTGCTTTTTGAATTGAATTACTCTTTGAAAACAATTAAATTTAACATTCTTAATTCTTAAAATTTGTTAGAAATTTTGTTATATAATATTAGATTACCAAAGAAAATTGTATTACTTTTATCTTTGACCACCATTTTGTATTAATTAACTTTTAAATTTTATTTAGTTTATGTTCACAAGTATTGATTAAAATTTAGCATTTTTAGTTTAATTTACCAAATATTAGTTGCCTTTTTTGATCTATTTTTCTAAAAGGGACGAAAATATATAAAAAAATCATGTTCAATTTAAGAAAAAAAGGAAGTTCAAATAAGTTACCGTCCATTTATTAAATTAGATTATTTAAATACAATTTTGCGATTGGCTAATAATTTTATTTTGGAAAATTAGACTATAACATGTTTATTTTTTATTGCTTAGTGCAAAGTACTTGATTGGTATAATTTGCAAATTATTGCATTAATCCGAAAATTTACCCAATTCTTATTTAAAAGATAATGACTACAGGTTCCTTCGTTTCAAAAAAATGTTTAATTTTGATAATTATTATAATATAGAGACTTTTTGACAACTAAATTAAAAATTGGGGTGATTCTCTTTAACAAAGAAACAAGCATTGATGATATTAATTTCTTAAAAACAACAAAAGAAGATGGACATAATATAATTTAAAAAATGAGTTTTTTTTTTTTTGAAAAGCAGTTACGTTGGAACAGCATGGGGTCTGGTAAGAAGGAGCCAAGACCAACTGCTTTATGCAGCTTAAGGAGCACCTGCACCTAACGGTCTCTGAACGTCTGGTGGTTGAAAGTCCAAGAGCAACACAACACGCCTTCAGTATCTGAAAACACCATTGAATCAGGTACGTATGACTTTCCATCTAAAGCATACTTTTTTTAAAAAATCATTAAATCACTTGTGAACCCTTTTTTCCTACCTTCTCTTCAAATCTTCAAACTCCATAATAGTACAGGAATGCTCCTCTTCTGCGTATATCGCCTTGTCCTTCACTTGAAAGTCGTTTCTTCTGCTGTTTTCAATGGGGTTTCCAAAGATTTTATCTTTTTTCTCATCCAACCACAGAAAACAGGCTAACAACCACCTTCCTTCTCACAGTCTCATCAGGGAAAGCCTTGTTAGCAACCCTGATCTCCCTAACAATGATGACGGGTTCCCAAAGTCTCTGTTTCAGTATCTTCGTGGGCTTATGTCTCGAAGTAAGTTTCTCTTTGTTTAATTAATCGTTTTTGGAACTAGAAGTTTGGTTTGCTGAGATGTGTTCCCGTTATTTTCGTTTAATGTGCAGAGAAAACTGATGGGGGGATGAGAACAGAGGAAGAAGAGAAGGTGTATTCTTGGTTATATGCATTGGCGCAATCTGATAAAGATTTGGTTTTCGAGTATGTTCGATCCACAGAAAGAGGTTTGTTTGCTTCTGTTTGATGTGTTCAGATGAAAGTTTGACTATTTGTTTCTTTTCTGTAATACTGATTGAAGACCAGATAACTAGCCAGCTACTCTGAAGTCAGGCAGAATGATTCTAGGAAATCAAAATACATGTTCAAGTTCTGTTCTGTTTAATGATGTTGAATATCGATTAATGGTCATTTCTTTTCAACTTTTGACATGAACAGAGTGAAGTTTGCTTATTCAATGCTTAATATAGGTTTGAGCTTCACTGAAGCTGAGAGGAGATTGAAAGAAAATGGGCCAAATGTTCCATTGGAGTATACTTTTCCAAGCTGGTGGCAACTCCTGTGGAATGCATTTTTTCATCCATTTAATATCATTCTCACAGTGCTTTCAGTACTCTCATTCATAGCCAGTGATAATCCAAACGGATGTATCATGCTCACACTGGTTCTTATCAGTGTCTCCCTCAGATTCTTTCAGGTACTTTTATTTGTTGTTACCTGATACACAATGGAGGCTTCTTATTACAGTAAAACATGGGCCATAATCTCTATGCAACTTCCAGGAATACGGAAGTTCAAAAGCTGCTATGAAGCTCTCTGAGTTTTTAAAGTGTCCTGTTAAAGTTCAGAGATGTGCAGGTAGAGTTGTCCAGACAGAGTTAATAGTTCAAGTTGATCAAAAAGATGTTGTTCCAGGTGACATTGTCATTTTTGAACCTGGAGACCTTTTTCCAGGCGATGTGAGACTATTATCTACACAACACCTGGTTGTAAGGTTAGGAACTCTACAACTTCCCTGCAATCTCTAATAATGGTTTTTTGACTTCTTGAGTTGATTGCAAACACTTCATAATATCCTCTTGAGCAGTCAGTCTTCATTAACTGGCGAGTCTTGGGCAACTGAGAAAACTGCTGATGTCAAAGAAGGAAGAAGCACTCCGTTGCTGGAGTTGAAGAATATTTGCTTCATGGTATGCTATGTGATATTAGAAAATTTGTATTGGCAAACACATTGCACAAACCCCCTTTCAAAGATGCTGCTTTCATGAATGCTCAGCCAAAGAGTGTTCTGATATAATCTTTTCTTCTACTTGGTACTGAGAATTATATCATGTCTGACGCATTTATCAGGGAACAAATGTGGTATCAGGTAGTGGGACTGGTCTTGTTGTTTCAACTGGAGCCAAGACTTACATGAGCACCATGTTTTCCAGTTTAGGGAAGCACAAACCACCAGATGGATTTGAGAGTGGCATCAGGAGAATATCATATGTTCTTATTGCTGTTATGCTATTAGTAGTCACAGTCATGATTCTTGCAGACTATCTTGAATCTCGCAATTTGAGTGAAAGCATTCTTTTTGGACTCTCAGTAGCCAGTGCACTTACTCCCAATATGCTTCCCCTCATTGTCAATACAAGTCTTGCAAAAGGAGCAGTTGCCATGGCTAAAGACAGATGTATAATCAAAAGCTTAGCTGCCATACGATACATGGGATCCATGTGAGTTCTAAATTGAGTCAAAACACACGTCCACAATACTCTTGGCCAATGTATTATACCATGATGAGTAAATTACTTGCCTTTTCTTGTTCAACTTAGGGACATCCTTTGCATCGACAAAACCGGCACATTGACAATGAATCGTGCAATTGTGGTTGATCATCTTGACAGCACGGGTTCAAAAAGAGAAAACGTCTTGCACTATGCATTTCTCAACTCCTACTTCAAGACTGATCAAAAGTATCCTCTTGATGATGCAATTTTGGCATACGTATATACTAATGGTTACAGATTTCAGCCATCCAAGTGGAAAAAAGTAAATGAACTACCTTTTGATT
This sequence comes from Erythroxylum brevipes, assembly GCA_027479065.1. Classification (NCBI taxonomy): domain Eukaryota; kingdom Viridiplantae; phylum Streptophyta; class Magnoliopsida; order Malpighiales; family Erythroxylaceae; genus Erythroxylum; species Erythroxylum brevipes. Next base: position 59,819,666 of record JANIHY010000208.1, read on the forward strand.
TCATTCGAAGAAGAGTGTCTGTGATCTTGAAAACTGAATCAAATGCAGTAGGCAGAATTACCCCAATCTTCGATCAGTTTATGGTGACAAAAGGGGCATTGGAAGAAGTAATGAAAGTTTGCTCCTTCATTGATCATGCTGATAAGGGTACAGTTACAGCTTTTTCTGCAGAAGACTATCAGAGGATTCTCAACATGGGGGAGGAATTAAGCAACCAAGGATTAAGGATCATCGGAGTAGCAATAAAAAGGCTAGCATTGGTGAGTCCGGATCTCTATTCAGCTTGCTTATTCCTATCTTGTCCATCTTTAGGATTGATAAGTGCTTCATTTTCATTACCCTTCAATCTGATTAATCCCTTCAAAGGTCATAGATGATCCTAGGTTTTATCATAAACCTCATAAGATTCACATGATAACAGATAAATCGGTTTACTAAGCAGCTACTGCATCCTATTATCTCAACAATTTTCCTAGTTGTTGCAATCTATAAATGTAAATCCTTGAGCCAAGTTACATGCAATATGAATTTCAGGGTAGGTTCCTTGTCTGAATCATTTACAAATACTCAACTAGAGATAGCAAGCTGAAAATGCACTGCAGTCTGCATAGTGCCAAGATACTCCACAAGCACAGTAATTGCATTTCCCACATCATCTTCATGCTTCAATTATATTACATACAAGAGAATAACTTTATAGATGCTTTATGTTCCTAGTTCCAACTATGCACGAGCATGTCTATAAATTTGCAGGACTTGATTTAGCAACATCTTGAGAGCAGTTGCATATTGCATTCAGTTGAGTTCAGTTGAATGACTGGCAATCAGTAACAAATATTAGAGCCTCTTGAATGATCACTTTTTTGTCTTATCATTAATTTTCCAGAAAATAACTAACCCAGAGGAGGTTGATGATTCCGTCGAATCCAACATGGTTTTCCTTGGTGTAATAGCATTCTTTGACCCACCAAAGGACTCAGCAAAGCAAGCTCTGTGGAGGCTTGCTGAGAAGGGAGTAAAAGCAAAGGTATTAACAGGTGATTCTCTGTCTCTAGCAATAAGGATTTGTAAAGAACTTGGGATCAGAACCGCTCATGTAACAACAGGACCAGATCTTGAGAAACTCAGTCAGGAAGCCTTCCATGAGACTGTTAAAAGAGCAACAGTACTTGCTCGGCTCACTCCAATGCAAAAACAGCGAGTTGTGCAATCTTTGCAGACAATTGGTGAACATGTAGTTGGGTTCCTTGGTGATGGAGTAAATGACTCACTCGCAATTGATGCTGCCAATGTAGGCATCTCAGTTGACTCGGGAGCATCAGTTGCAAAAGACCTTGCTGACATCATCTTACTTGAGAAAGATCTCAATGTCCTTGTTGCCGGGGTTGAACACGGTCGCCTCACTTTTGGGAACACCATGAAATATATCAAAATGTCAGTTGTTGGCAATATAGGGAGCGTTCTTTCCCTTCTGATAGCACTACTGGTGCTACAAATTGAGCCATTGTCTCCAAGGCAGCTCCTTACACAAACATTCTTATGCAGTGTGGGACAGATCGCAATTCCTTGGGACAAGATGGAAGATGACTCCATGAAAATCCCACATAAGTGGTCTGAAAAATCTCTGCCAATGTTCATATTATGGAATAGTCCAGTGTGCACTCTTACTGATGTAGCCAACCTGGCCTTCCTTGCCCTATACTACAGGGCTTACACCTCAATGGATGTCAAATTCTTCCACACTGCTTTGTTCATTGAAGGGCTTTCAATGCAGACCTTAATTTTCCACTTGATCCGGACGGCGAAAACCCCTTTCATTCAGGACATTGCTTCATGGCCAGTAATTTGTTCAACCATACTCATCTGTGGCGTTGGAATTGCAATTCCATACACAATCATAGGAAAATGGATGGGATTCGTCAAACTCCCATTTTCATACTTTGGTTTTTTGGTTGTGCTTTTTCTTGGATATTTCACGGTTGGTCAAATAGTTAAGAGAGTTTACATTTTGATCTTCGAAAGGTGGCTTTAGACAACAGTATCAAATTGTTCAGTTAGGAGAGAGTAACATGATTCTTTTCCACTGTACATTGTTGAAAATGAGTACAAAAGATATAACTGCTTTTTCTTAGATACTTCATGGTTGGTCAAGTAGTTAAGAGAGTTTACATTTTGATCTTCGAAAGTGGCTTTAGACAACAGTATCAAATTATCCAGTTAGGACAGAATAACATGATTCTGTTCCACTGTAACATGATTCTGTTCCACTGTACATTATTGAAAATGAGTACAAAAGATATAACTTGTGTTTATTTAGGATCATCCACATTTTGGATGTGACTTTTCCCTGAAAATAATAACATCTCTAGAATTTGCAGAACTCATGAATGCAATTTCAGCTAGCAAAGGAACTTCTCAGAAATGTGAAAGGAGACAGAAGCAAAATAGAAAAATAACCGCTAGTGGTTCTTTCTCAGGTATTCATATTATCTTTGCTGCAAATCTGCGATCCATTAAAATTTAGGATGCAGAAAGAATAAGACAAAAACCAAGGTCACAAACATTTCATTGCTGAAAATTTGCTTGGTAGGGGAGTTACCTGCACAGATACGGCATGTTGTCAGAGGAGTTTAAATCGTTGCACATAGTTGGCAACAGAATGAAAAAATTTATTTTGGCAAGCCCGAATTTGCAACCGTTTTGTCGGTGTCCGGGTGTGCATGAGGGCAGAAGTGCAGATACCTTGGTTAAAATTTCAAAAAGTTATAAGAAGAAACAGGAAAGAACTTAAACTATTACCGAATTGGAGATAATTATTCCTGATATTCCATTCAAAATCCCAGTGCTTCCTGTCATTTTTTATTGTCCAGTAAGCCCAGCCAAAGGAGGCTTCATTATAGACCTCAAGTTGTGCCCTTCCAAAGCTCTGATAATCTGTCTGAGATCCATCCGTTACATTCCATTCGTTTACCCATTCACCTGGAACCAACATAATAATTGAAACCAGCATACAGAGAATATGGTTCAAATCAAAAGTAAACATCAAAACTTGGCCTTCAGCAGGTCCCAAAAATCTTCTTTGCTAATTTCTAACAACGCTTAATTCATAGCTGATTCTTAATATCAGAATTTCACCTACCAATAAAAACCAGTGGACCGCTGATGCCGTTAAGAGCCTGTATTTGAGCTTGCCTACTGTTATATATGAATTGAATATTGTCAACAGTGCTCAGATTAACAAAGAAGGAGTCAAAAAGGTTGTAGTAATGTAAATCTACTACAACGTTATTGGAGCCTATATTAGCCTGATAAAGCTCCAGTGGATCAGCATTGCCAATTCTTTGGCAGACAATGACATAAGCTGATGCTGAATATTTTCGAACAATGTCGTAGCTCTTTTTGTAGTATGGAACTAGAACTTCAAGCGGAACTGAAGCAGCAGAGGGTTCATTTAAAAGCTCAATTCCCAGCAAGGCAGGATGCTTAGCGTACCTGAAAGTGAAATAAGTCAAGGGTGTAAATTCCATTTTAGTTAAGCTCCAAGCAAGTTATAGGGACATAAAACTACAATGAGAACTGGTCAGGACTTGGTATTAACATAACAAGCACACACGGTCAGTAAGAGGACTTGTGAAGGAGAACAATGCTCTGATTTTGATTCAGTGAGAGTCTAGTAGAAGGGAACTACATCAGAGTTTAAGAAAATACAACACATAAAAGTCAATGTGAATAAAAAAGAGTGCCTCCAAGAAATAGATGATCTGACTAGCTCTCCAACAACTAGTGATAAAGCCATCTATAAATCAACTAAGTTGGTGATTCAAATGTCTGATTTAACAATAGGAGGTTCTTTACATGGTACTGTGAATTCTTTGCGAGACCACTGGCACTAGATAAATTGCTACAACCAAAACTGGACCTAATTCAACAACAATTGCATTATTACCAAGAAAATAGTTGTTCAGAACATACCTTGACGCTAGAAACTCTATAACGTCAAGTGTCTGTGAAATAAAATCTGGAGTTGGCCAGTCTATTGTACCATCCCTGGTCGCACTATGTTCCACTCCATTTTGCGAGCCTGGTGCCGCATGGAGGTCAATTATGCACTTTATGTCATAGGCTCTGCAATACATGTTTTAAATTTATTAAACAGAACCTGATTCTAAGTGTTGAAGTTCAGAGAGAAAGAGTAAGCAAAACCTACTGTGCCCATGAGAATGCATTATCTAGAGCTTCCAAAGATCCCCCAACAAATGGGGCTGGAGGATTAGGGTCAAAAGCAATCCACCAACCAATGGGAATCCTCACTGTATTTATGCCATGTCTGTACAGAAATTGGAAGTCCTCAATGGTAATAAAACTGTTTCTGTGCTTCTGCAGTTCCAAAGGCAAAAAAATTAAACAACCAAAAAGCTATACACATCATGATACTATCTCTTAGTCTCACTTAACAAATGTTGAACGATTCCAAAATCCAAATTTTAATTGAAATGCTTCTATAGGTCTAGCTTTTACATGCAAAATGATTACTGTTAACCAAAGAAGATTGAACAACTTTTCAGCAGAAACAATAAAACAACACAGGTAAATAGCAATCACTGACTTGCCTTAAGAATCTCCTTGGCTCGGTTATGTCCATAGCCATTTGAAAGCTGGTAATCTCCATGCAAATCATTTGTCACAATCGTCATTTCAAATGTGGCTGCATTATCATCCCATACTGGTTTTCCTGGATAATCTGCTGTCAGCTGGTTGTCTATTGTAGCCTAAACATTAAAGCATATGATATCATGCAATACAATTCAAACTTGAAAGCAATTCGAATAATCGACAATAGCGAGTGCCACATTTGATAGTTCTTTGTGTTGTGTTACTAGAGGATATTACAGCTATTTAGGTGCTGGGCACTGAGCAGGGTACATTGGGGGTTGAACGTCCAAAGCAGATGTGTCCATTGTTCTGGATGGCTAAAAGATTGAACCGTGAGGCCAATAGGGCTCTATACCAGAGTCCAGAAAAAGAGGTATGCCAAATTTTGTGATTTCCATTTTAATATTCGAAGAAGATATACAAGATCCTACCTGCAAATAGGCCCCATTAGAAAGTTTTACGTGAACTTTATTGTTGTCATTCCTGTCTATGTAAAATATTTCTCCTGCAGAAGATGAATTTGCTGTGGCAGAGATAGAACAACCCTCACCACCACAAGTTAGAAACTGTCCTTGAAAGGTCCGGAACTGGAACTCAGATGCAGAAACTCTCCACAACTGCAGGCACAAAAAACCAATTTCGTAACTTGAATCCTCAATATGACAAGTTACTATCTCTCAAACCCTTCAAAAATTGTACACGTAAAATCAAGAGCTATAATGATAATGGATAAAAATGTCAGGAAGTTGAAAGAAACCTCAAACTTTTAGTTCCTCAGACATCTAAAGTTCAAGCATCAACAAAGCTACCATATTATAATGCCAAGAAACAGACATTAACTCAATTTGCAGATCACAAAAAAAAAAGAAAAAAAAACTTATAGACCAAAGGAGAACATAATCATACCTTTTACTAACACCACACTCGAGTAAAGAAATTTTACCAAATTCGTACTTGATATTTACCACACTTCAACTAATTAAGCTACCACGAACCTAATTAAGCCTTAAGGAACTTTTACAAGCTATGAATATTCTTCCTTCCCAAAGTAGAGACATCAAAGAAATCATGCATTGGAATAAGTAAAGGAAGCAGAAACAGGTTGGTTTTCCTTATCTCTAAGGAACAGGAATATGTTGTTAAGTATCCAACCCTGAAGGTTTCCCACGAAGAAGCTGCATCTCTGTTGACTGTAACCTCCATGCCACCTCCATTTTCTGCGCAAACATACTTCTGCAGTGTCACTGACTTAAGCTGAACCTCTGTTCCATCCTACATGTCAACATTTGTTAATGGATTAAGAACCATGGAAATAAAGAAAAGAAACGAGGAAGACCAAGAAGGGAAACAACATGAAGAGAAGCTCACAAGCATATCTCCATTGGGAATGTCGTCAAAGAGTGAAGGCTTAATCCAACCTTCTATAACCAGCCAACCTCCCAAGTTCACTCCTCTAACTTTGGAATTTCCTCTTACTCCTTCCACTTTTTACCAATTAGTAGACCAACAAAGCAATCACCAAATTCAGTTCCTATTCACCTCATATAGCATTTTTTGACTTACAAAGAAAGAAATCGGGGAAAATACAAGAATAATCTCAACCTGCATAAGCGCCGGAGAAGAAAATGCAACAAGATATGGTGAATACAAATACCCATTTACTGGAAACAAGTTCCATGAAGAATGCTGGACCATTAGCGTCAGAAAAGCCGAAACACAGAAACCATCTGCTGTAGGAGTGAAAAAACCACCCAAATAAACAACAAATAAGTCATCCAAAACCGTCTCAAGCAACCCACTTGACGGAACTTTAGTAATCCCTTCCTTGTCACACAATTATACCATATTCAACCTTTTAAACAAGCATAATATAAATTTGTAAGATTGCTTTTTTTTTTAATAATTGCCAGCTATCACGTTATTTAATAGACAGCCTTTTCAAGTTCCATAATTGGTAATAAGTGAGAGGACAAAAGAAAACCATACGCAATAATAGAACAAGGAAGGAACAAAAGTTTCCAAAGTAAAAAGGAGCAAAAAGACTGAAGAATGAAAGTTCTCACATGGTGTTGTATAGAAAAGAAAGATACAAGTTAATGTTTGCTTGGTTTGAGGAATTAAATGGGTCCGTACAGATTTGGCTGGATGATTTGAGAAAGGTAAACAAGGTAAAAATCCAAAAAGGGCTTTGCTTTAAAGGGACAGTTCATGAAAATGAAAAGGGTAAAAGAAGATTTTGGTGGGAACGCCTTATCTACGTAACGAACATAAGTACATAACAAAAGCTGCTCTGGAGTGGTGTTCTGTTTTTTGAAACTTTGCAGCAGCAGCTTCACTCGGAGTAAAATTTTCCCGTCTTCAACGAGTTCCACAAGTCGTCTTGTTTATTTTAAAGTTTCGTAAAATGGGAATCTCGCAAAGAAACCAATCAGCCTAAAATTCACTGCAAGATTAAGACTTTTGATCTAGTAACTGCTAAACGGCTCTTGTATCAAGGAACTCATTACCAGTTTCTGAAAACTCCCCCATAAAAATTTTTAATTTCCTCATCCCCAGTTCATTGAGCAATAAGCATGAATACGGTCGTGAATTGTAAAGTTGAAAGCTTTTACACTCATTCAGCTCCAAATTGTCCAGGTGAACAGAAGCTTTGTTCGTCATCACATTCCGGTTCTAATATCAGAATAGTCCCGTTATATATAACAATCCAATGAATTCGTTGTAATAATCTAGTAAGAGCCGACTTTTGGGACACAACTAAAATCTTTATCCAACCGACTTTCATGACATCTCAGGTAATGGGATGGGATTCGATTGGATTGCTTCTACAGTCTTGAAAGCATCATCCTCATGGCACCACTCAAAGATCCATTGCTTTCAAATTAAGTTCTTTTGAACTTTGTTAACGTGTCGAATTCTAGGTTGTTACAGGATTGATTTCGGTGGAGACCATACCGATACTGACTGCTCAGAGACAACCTCTTTTTATTGGTGAACGAAGACACCAACTGCAAGACCGACACAATTGTCAAAACACTGCCAAGTTCAGGATAGCCACCCGCAAGATAACTTTAGGCCCTTTTTTCAAGGGAAATGGTCTTAAAAGACAAATCCCGACTTTATATTGTACAACATGTTAAGGAACCGGTCTCTTCACGCCAGTTAGGCCACCCCCTTCTTGCCTGGAAATCTACTTCTTGAGAATCTGATTCAAGCAGTACCACTGGTACATGTTTTGGTTTAAGAAATGGAGTGATTATTAGCATTTCAAGCTACAAGGGACACAAAAGTAACCTCAAGAGCATGATCAAACGGAGCAAGAAACTTTTGAGTTTACCGACAAACCAAATTTACTGATAAAAATCATAACTTAGTGTACCATGCCCTTGAAGAGCTAGATATGGAAGATTAACTGGAGTTCACCTGGTTATTTATCTAGGGATCTGTCAAGTTCCCCAGACAGCTTCTAAAGAATTCGTACTTGGTATGCACTGAAGTTTCACTTACAAATCTGGTAGCTAAAGGATTAAGAAGTAGATCAAACTTCCATTTCTCTCAAGTAATGTAAGTGAAATTAGCATATACAAGCCAATCTAGTAAATTTAATTGTATAGAACATATCTTCAAAAACGTAAGGAACAGAGATCAGGAAGATAGAAAGTTATGTTCAGATTTGTAATAGGATTTGTAGGTGGTAATTCACTCAAGCTGTTGCTGCAGATAAGTACACATAAGCTGCAGCAATTTGAGCGTATGTGTTCCTTAACACTAGTGTGCGTGTGTGTGTTACAATTTATAAGAACAGTCTATCAGACATTGAACACTTCTATCTACAAGAAATGTTCCTATTGTAAGAGTGGAATTCAGAATCGAATAAAGCTGAAGACTTTGTATCTACTTGCTGCTACTCAAAATGATGGAATTTGAGCTGTTCTCATTCTGCAATTATTGGTTTACCTCAAACTTCAGATGCCAATGAAAACAGAAGGTTCACACTCATAAAGGAAGGATCGAATCCCGACTTCTGTTATTTCTTGACGATGAGGATTTCCCACTAGATGAAGAAGACCTTTTCATTGACAGAGGTCCCTTCTGCAATGAAATGCCGATTGAAGAACTTTTGATCAGCTTGCGAAAGCTTGAACTACCACTACTTCCTCGCTTAGAAACTCTCTTTGACTTCAAATTCTTTAGGTGTTCCACCTGAGTATCCAAGTTTGCTTGTTTAGCAGGAACTATGTTAGCCACAGAACTATAAACTGCGGCAGCAGAAGAGGAATCCAACGACACAGACCTCCTCAAAGGTTGCATTCCTGGCTCTGTTGCCTCTCTAGTGCCAACAAAATCACTCAACATCCGAGAATGACTCCTCAAAACATTGTGAGAAGAACCCATCTTGACAACTGATTCATCCACATGTGGCAAAGCAACAACATTATCATCTCCACTTCTCACTTCACTAGTCCCATCTTCCACTGCTCCATTACTGATTAATCCACTATGATTCACAGAAGTCTCAATCTGGGATTCTTCAGTAGAACTTAAATCAGCTCCCATGGGCACCAAAGAAACAGCCTGACCATCAAAATTCTCGCACAATATAGCGGCACGACATAAAGGGCAGTTCTTATGGGATCTTAACCAAGTGTCAATACAAGGCAAGTGAAAAGCATGATTACACTTGGGTAAAAGCCGAAGACTTTCATCTTCTTCAAACTCGTTCAAGCAAACAGAGCAATCCGTACCTTCTATCAGCCCTTCATCTTTATTATACTTAAACACTGCGATTGATTCGATCACAGATTGTTGCAAACCTACGGTGTTGATATACCAAATTGGGTGATCAACCACATAACCTTGATCACCATCAGGAAAGCTGTTCTGTGTATCAAAAATGATGCGTGTGCTTTCCATCCTTCTCGAATTCCTCCGCCAGGAATAGTACATTTTAAAAACTGTGCATAAGATGCAAAAGAGAAGAGCAGCACTAAGCATACAACCCGTGATAGTCATAATAGATATGATCAGATGTTTATGTGCCTCATCGTTAACGTTTGGAACCATATGTGATATTAGTCGTGACGGCGGCGGCGGTGGAGGTTCAGTAAACAAATTCTCCTGAACTACAAGGATCTTGCATACAGTAGGACAGATTTTAAAACAATAACCATAACAGGAACCATCAATGTTCCAAGATGGGTTGCAATCAAGCCGACAATTCGTAGCATCCAAAGTAAAAATTCTGGGTAATACAACATGATTTCTGCTCTCGGACTCCATTTCACTAAAGCAAAGCAAGAAACAGAGGAGGAAGATTCATGCCATGACAATAAAAGACTTCGCTTGTGGAGGAAACGCGTAACAAAAAGGTGTTGAAGATACGGCCACTTCCCTCACAAGCTACGATCTTTGGATTGGAAAGTGACAGAAGAAAACACCCAGTTCTCTCTTCGCTTTCATTGGAAGATTTACTGAGCATGGCTGAGTCATTTAGTGCGAAATTTCCTTGGGGTTTGAAGAAGTCAATCTTTACGCGTATACTAAGTGTTGCGTCACTTACTAGACTACTACTTTTGAAGAGTACGACTTGGAAGAGTAGGAGGACAAGAAACACCCACACAAGAGGTCGACATAGCTAAATTGAGAGTGGGCTTGAAAGTGTCTGAATCAATGGACTTAGGTCAGGTTGAAGATGGATTCTACTCTGCTTTTATCTTGCAAAACCAACGTACCACACATTAGAGTGTTTTAAAGTTGACGAGGAAACAAAACTTACAGGGCATTTGAAAATTTCGAATTAGATTTATTGACGAATTAGATTTAATTATATTTAAATGATTAAATTAAATTCGATTTATATTATTTAAAATAAATTTATAAATATTAAAATTTAATTCAATTACATTATTTGGAATACAATAAAAATGAATTCAGCTAT
>JANIHY010000208.1:59894803-59905106 GCA_027479065.1 Erythroxylum brevipes
TTTTTATTTAATAATTACTTTTTAAAATTAAACTTCAAATTCTTCGATAACTAACGATAATTTTATTCAATCATATTTCAAATTATTTAATTTTTATTTAATATTTAGCTAATTTTATAGCAGTTTAATAACGGATGAACCTTTTAAATCTTAGATGTCTTATTTTATTAGTTTAATTTCTGATATGGTTTTAAAAACATCGCTAAAAGCAATATGTTATTAAGTGGCTATGAGCCTTCTATGTAGGTTTCCATCTGTTTCATTTTAATGTGCTTTAAGTGCTATGAACCTTCTATGTAGGTTTCCATCTGTTTCATTTTAATGTGCAGTAGAGACTAAAGAAAATACAACAAACGTACAGTTGAGTTGAATACTACAGCAAAAATGAAAAAAGAAATATGTGGTGCAGATTATGAAAACAAATGGGGCTGTGCTGTGTCGTTTTCAACTTTAGATTTCTTTAAAACTTAGTGCACAATTACGTAAGTTAAACAAAGCTTAATGGTAACATAATAATAATAATTCCCTTTTTTAGGCATTTCGAAAATTGATGTGGAGGAGCCAATTGGGGAAACTTTACGTGAAAGTAATATCATACATTAGGTAGGGCCTTCAAAACTTGAAAGCTATCCTTTTGAAAAATTTAAAACCTGAAAGGTACTTTGAAAATGTTCACACTTAAAAAAGGGTTGGGAAGGTGTTGTCTAATTTATGTAAAGAAGTATAGGACAAATGTCCTATTTAAAATTGTTAGCTCAAAGTTTAAGATTAACAATTTTGATAATAAATGTATAATATTTTAGATTTTAAATTGGACTTATTTTCTTATATAAGTAACAATATACTTCTTAAAAAGAAAACAAAATCATGGAATAATTATTTCTTTTCTTATACGAACCTTCTTTATAAACTTATTTTTTTAGAAATAATTTCATAAATGGATCTTACTTATTTGAATAATCAACTTCGAAAGTCTTGATAGAGCATTCTTTTTAACGTCTAAATATCAAAGATTTCAACAAAGATAATGTCGAAAATTAAGCAATGACTAGTTAAAGAAAATGTCTACTTAAGGAAGAATCAATTAATGTAGTTGCGAAGATAACACAAATAGACACGAGACTTGTGAAATATTTTAGAACTTTTTATTTCTTGAAAGTTATATCAAACTCTTTGTACTTTAGAAAGTAATATCACTCTATTAAGAGAGACTATAAAATTGTTCATACATTTCTTGTTGAGAGCTTATAGAGACTAGTAAAATACTACTAATATAGAAAGTTGAAGAATCTTCAAAAATATGCATTTGTGAGCTTGAAGAGGCTCATCAAATTATTACTTGATTTTAATAATGAAATACTTATTGAATTTTTAATATGGACAGAGTGTAGAGCCCACTAACAAGAATTGAGTTTGGGTCAACTATTGTCCAAATAACTAGAACTAGTTGTTTGGATAGTTGACCTTAACTTATAAACCCTTTACCAATTTTATGTTTAGGCAATATGGGACACTCTAACACTCCCCCTCAAGTGCAACTGGGAATGGACATCCAGTTGTTACTTGAAATATACGCAGTGGTAATCGGGCCGAGTCGCTGAGAATGGACGTTCAGACGGACAACCGGGAAATTCATAATTCGGACCAAACCTGCTCTGATACCATATTGAATTTTTAATATGGGCAGAGTGTAGAGCCCACTAACAAGAATTGGACTTGGATCAACTATTGTCCAAATAACTAGAATTAGTTGTTTGGATAGTTGACCTTTTACCACTTATAAACCCTTTACCGTTTTTATGTCTAGGCAATATGGGACACTCTAACAACACTCAAGTTAGATACTTAGGGATTGGATGTAGGCACGAGTTATAAGTCGAACCAATATAAATCGCCCGCTCCATTCTTTCTCTCCTTTTAACTTTTAAATTTTCGCAATATATTGTTTGCATTTTTATTTTGCAAGAAATTCCTTCACTTTTAAAATAGGTTCCTTTTGTTTTTGTATCGCAAGAGGTTTCTTTCAAAAGTTAGTAGGCTTTTATCGATTAAAATGATACTTTTCTTTTTGATCGTTAACAGGCTCCTTTCAAATAATAGGATCCTCTCGTTTTCAACGTTAACAGGATCTTTTCAAAAGTTTATAAGACTCTTCTACTTATAAATTTGTTTTGTTTAGGAGGATTTTATTGTTTTGAAAGTATCTTAATTTTTTTTATACACACAATTTACCCCCTCTTGCATGTGTTTGCTTTATCATTTGGTATCAGAGTAAGGTTTCACATTTACTATGTTTTACAACACGTGTTAGAATATGACAAACAATTTAAGAAGCCTTAAAGAACAATCTGTCTCAAAAGCCTCCTTACTTCAATGAAAATAACTACTCATACTAGAAAGAGAAAATGACAATTTATCTCCAATTGTAGATATTGAAGTCCGACAAGTTATCATAATTGGAGCTACAATTCCCGCTATAGAAAAGATAGAAGTGTGGTATGACGCTGACAGAAGAAATGCACAGCTAAGCACTAAAGCAAAACATCATCTAATATGTGCATTATCGCCAGAAGAATATAAGAAGATATCTTATTGCTCTACAGCAAAGAAAATGTAGGATAAATTACAAGTCACTTTTTAAGGAATGAATGCGGTGAAGAAACATAGAATAAACCTTATAGTGTATCAATACGAAACTATTGGTATAAGACTAGGAGAGACCATAGATGAATTCTTTAGAAGATTCAAAAATATCATCACGACCTTAAATAACTTGGGAAAGATAAATCCCAATAATAAGCTCGTAATGAAGATTTTAAGATCACTACCAAATGAATGTAGACCTAAGGTGACAAATCTAGAAATTGCAAAGGATCTATATACTATTTCACTCAACTAGCTACGAAGAAATATGATAATCCATGAAATCGAGCTTATGAGAGATGATGAATCAAACGATGATGAAAGTAACATTGAGTTGCAAATAGATGGAGATGAAGAGTTTAACTTCATGGTCAGAAAATATGTTCGCTTCTATAAAAAGAAGTTGATGAAGGAAAGAGAAGGAAATAAGAGAGCTGGGAACAAAAGGTTCCTATCAAAAGGCAGTAACAATAATATCAATACCCAAAATAATCAAATCATATGATATCACTACAAGAAGCCTGGACACACAAGTCCTAAATGTCATCTTCTTCAAAAAGACAAGTGAAAGAACATAAAAACTAGAAAGCAAGTGATGAATGTAGCCTATTCATATGAGGACTTCGAAAACTTTGAAGAAGAAGAGTCAGAAGAAGTCAACAACGTTTACTTTATGGTTGAATCAAGAGACGGTGAGGTATATTACTCTCACTCTAATATTGAAGTTGATGAATTGAAAAATACATATCATGAATTATATGATCAATACAAAAAGATGACAGTGAAGTATTTCAAAGAAGTTGAGAAGTCCAAGAATAATGATACATCTCTGAACAGTATGATTAAATCATTAAAATATGTGAATGAGAGTATGGTGACCAAAAACATATCTCTTGAAGTTGATTATAAGCAAAAGGTTTATGAAGAAGAAGTTTTGGAAGAAAGATTAAACAAGTTGGAAAATACTTTGCTTTAGAATGATGCTGACAAAGTGAGTCAGCTAGAAGAAAATGTAGTCGCCCTAGAACTTGAGAATGAGAAATGTGCAGGAAATATCTTATCTCTAGAAAAAGATCTTGCGAAGTTCGTTGATGGAAGGAACAACCTTGGTACATTACTTGGTAATGGTAAATGCATCATTGATAAAGCTAGAATATGTTACAATGAAAATAATAATGTTAGGTTATATACAAACTTCTTTGTCAAATCTAGCAGTAGCTATAGCCAAAACAGTAGGAACTTGATACATGGTAGAAATTTTATCAATTCTCATTCATATGATTTATGTTTATACTATGGTAGACATGATCACATTAGTCATTCTTGCAAACTTCGTAAAATGGATAAATTATCTCAAATATATGTTAGGAGACCAAAAGGTCAAGTTAATAATAACCTGAAAGGACCCAGAAAATTTTGGGTAGCTAAAATGAGATTTTTTTTTTTGCAGATATGCTTCAAAACAGAGACAAGAGAAAATCAATGGATAGTTGATAGTGACCGTTCGAGACATATGACAAGTGAAATATCACATTTCAATTATATTGAAAAAAAATGGAGATAATATCATCTTTGCTAACAAAAATAAAGCATAGGTCACTGGAATTGATAAAATGGATGATTCTGAATCCACCTCCATTGATTATAAAAGATGGTTTGAAACATAACCTCTTAAGTGTGAGTCAATTATGTGACAGAGTTATCTTTTATGCATTTCATTGTGAAATAATCGATAAGCATAATGATAATATCATATTCATTTGTCCTAAAAATCAGAACATATATTGTGCTCAACTGGAAAACATATTCTCATAAAGTGTTAAGTATTTTGTTTATTTTAAAAAGGATTGCACAGACAATTTGGACATGCTAGCATGAGCATCTTATCAAAATTGTCCAAAAATGAGCTAGTGAGAGGATTGCCTAATCTGAAGTTTGAGAATACTTGGTTTTCGAAGCTTGTTTAAAAGGAAAACAAATTAATCAAAAGCAACTTCCCTCCTAAAAATATTGCATCTGCTAAACAATCGCTTGAACTTGTGATTTACACTATGACTCAAAGTTTTGGTTGTAAACATTATGGTTTTGTTTTAGTAGATGATCATTCCAGATTTACATGAGTTTACTTCCTATCAAATAAAGATGATGCTTTTGAAGTTTTTGAGAAGTTTTGTAGAAAATTTCAAATCGAAAAAGGATATTGCGTTACTTCAATTTGGAGCAATTATAGAGGAAATTTTGATAATAGAAAGTTTAAAGATTTATGTGATAGCAATGGTATGACTAATAACTTTTCTTGCCAAGGGATTCCTCAACAGAATGGTGTCGTTGAGAGAAAGAACAGTAGCTGATATGGCCAAGACAATATTGTGCGAAAGTGGCCTACCCTGTGGTTACTGGATAGAAGCAGTCTCCATTGCTTATTACATACTTAACAGGTCTCTTATAAGACCTATTTTGAAAATGACCCCCTATAAACTGCGGAAAGGAAGAAAACCAAATGTCACTTACTTTCGAGTATGTGGATGTAAATGTTTCGTTCTAAATAATGGGAAAGATAACCTTGGAAAGTTTGATGCGATATCAGATGAAGCTATCTTTTTGGAATATAGTACCGCCACTAAAAAATTCAGAGTAACAAAAGTATAAAGAAGAAATAAGAATCAATACATGCAGTGTTTGATGAAGCACTACCCTCAATAACCGTAGCTGATTCGAATGATGAAGAAAATCCTTTGGTTTCTAAAAATACATCAACTACACCTATAGTACCATTGGATTACTAGATCAAGAATGTCCTTCTGAAGCTAGGACAGAGCAAGCTCCTTCCTCTCGGCAGGAGCCTATATAACAAAGAACATTAAGAGAATGGAGAGGCTAACATACACATCAATACATTATGGGAGACCCTTTTGAAGGTCTAAGAACCAAATCATCATTCAAGAACAATTTGTTGTTTTTTATCTCAAAATTAGAACCAAATACAGTTGAAGAAGCTCTTATTGACAAAAATTGGGTTTCAGTTATGAAAGAGAAATTAGATTAGGTTGACAAAAAAAAGTTTTGAATTTAATACCTCGTCCGCAAAACAAGTCAATTATTGGAACTCGTTAGGTTTTTCGAAACAAACTCAATGAAAATGGCAAGGTAGTAAGAAACAAAGCCAGACTTGTAACTCAAGATTATAATCAACAGGAAGGTATTGATTTTGATGAAACTCATACGCCTGTTGCTAGACTGGAATCGATTAGAATTTTGCTTGCCTTCACTTGTTATAGAAACTTCAAATTGTTCCAAATGGACATTAAAAGTGCTTTCTTAATTGGATATATTAACAAAGAAGTGTTTGTTAAGCAACCTCTACGCTTTGAAGATAAAAATCATCTTAATCACGTGATGAAATTAACCAAAGCCCTATATGGTCTAAAACAAGCTCCTTGAGCATGGTATGAGAGATTAAGTAATTTTCTGCTTGATAATAAGTTTGAAAGAGGAAAGGCAGATTAAACCTTATTCATTAAGAAAAAAGAGAATGGTTTACTCATAGTGCAAATATATGTTGATGACATAATATTCGGTGCTACTAATCAGTCTTTCTGTGAAGAATTCTAAGCATTAATATAGGGGAAGTTTGAAATGAGCATAATGAGAGAACTATACTCCTTTCTCGAATTACAAATTAGGCAAATAGAAAAGGAGATTTTCATTAGCCAAGACAAATACACAAAGAAACTTATCATGAAGTACCATTTTGAGAATGTCAAATCGATGGATATTCTTATGTATACTGGAACTAAACTTGATAAGGATGAAGAAAGAAAGACTATGTAGGAAACAAAGTATAGAAGAATGATCGAATTGCTACTATATTTTACAAGCTCACGACTAGACATTATCCTTAGTGTGTCTTTACGCACGCTTTCAATCAAATCCTAAAGAAAGCCACTTCAAGTAGTCAAGAAGATCTTTCGATATCTTCTCGGAACTATGGATTTCGATTTATGATATCCAAAAACTAATTCTTTTGAAATAGGTGACTATTGTCATGCAGATTATATAGGTGACAAAGTTGATCAAAAAAGCACAAGTGGTCATTGTCAATTTTTTGAAAGATGTCTAGTTTCTTAGTTTTGCAAAAAATGAAATTCCACAACACTTTCAACAAGCCAAGTAGAATATATAGCAACCGTAAGTTGTTGTGATAAAATCTTATGAATGAAGCATCAGCTCCAAGATTTTTTTCTAAACTTTTGTCATATTCCTATATTATGTGATAATACTAGTGCAATAAATCTTTCTCAAAATCATGTGCATCATTCTAGGAATACGCATATAAAAATCAAGCATAATTTTCTTAGAGATCATGTTTTAGAAGGTACCGTTGATCTTTTGCATGTTAATATTGAAAATCAAGTAGCTGATATATTCACTAAACCACTCTCTAAAGATAGATTTTGCATGTTGAGGAATGAACTTGTTATGTGTAAACTATTTGATATTATATTCGTTTGATTTTTCTATGCTACTTCTTTTTACTAACATTAACAGGATCCTTCTTTTATAGAAGGCTCCCATCAGGTTCGAGACTTCTTCTCAGTATAGTAGGTTCCTTCTAATTTAGAAGGCCCCTTCGTTTTAGAAGGCTCCTCTCGGTTTAAACCTGACCTATTGCTCTTACAATGGCATGAACCAGATCAAAAGGACAAAAGAAAAACCCCAATTTCTACTGATAACCATTGTGAAGCTCATGTTACTGAATCTATCTCCTCTAAGCCCCAAGTATTAGAAGTGCACTGAGTTGTAAACAATGATGATTTAGATGAAGAACATCTTGACTAATTAGATAACCACGAACTAGAGGAAGTCTTACAAAGCAAGTAGAGAAAATTTTTGAACAAAAAGAAAACCCTGATGCTGAAAAGAAAGAGAAAGAAGAATCTAGAAAAAGAAAGAGAAAGAAGAATCTAGAAAAAGAAAAAAAGGAAGAAAAAAGGAGGCAAATATGCCTGTGACTGAAGAAACTATTGATAGAAATAGGTTGTTTCATGAAGAGATTATTTCTAAAGAAAAAAGGGCAAAGAAGATAAAGATAGCTGTACGAAAAGGAAAGACATCAATACCATCAAAATGTTTCAATTAGCAGAAGCTGAAGTTCGCTATAAAATGCAATACAAGAAAAGAAAGATGGTTGCTAGGTGGATCTTACCTCCTATGACGTTTTATGATATCAGTATACCTATCTCTTCTTACTTTGTTGTCATTGGTTGGAATTTTTTTCTCTCTAAAATTAGATAAGCCTGTTTGTGATGAGCTAGTAAGAGCATTTTACACTCACATGAGAAAAAGGGAAATTGATGGAAAGCTAGCTATTGTCTCATGGCTATATGGATGTGAAATTTTAATTTCTGAAGAAATTTTTAAGAGGTATATTGGACGTAGCTCCTAGAGGGAGAACTGAATTTTCCTATCATAAGTTGCATGCCGATGATCTAAAACTAGTAGAAGTTGTCAAAACCATCTGTTGTCATATTGAGAACATCTAATATGGAAGACCCTGGAGCAGGCAATTAGACCTACCACCCCAATGCCTTGCATTATTATCAGTTACTTCAATTTTTCCCAAAAGTAGCTCAATTGAAAGATGCAGCCTCTTGGACACTTATGTAATGCATAATTTGTTGAAAGAGAATGAATCTTCCAGTAATGATCTTGAGGTTCATAGTGGATAGGGGGCATCATAAGAATACCATCAGGTATCTACCTTATGGGATATTGCTTACCAAGATTTTCATCCATTATGGAGTTCCTTTTGCAAATCTGAATTGGTATGCACCGGCTAAGTTTCACCCTTCTATTCCTTACTAATTTGGATACAAATTGGAAAATAATATTTGGGTAGAGAAAAGAATTGAAAGAGTAGCGAAAAACTTATATCCTGCTCTAGACCAACAAACTCCTGTCCCTCCTCATGATGAAAATAGTGCAAATTTCCAACAATAGCTGAAGGACATTCAAGTCAATCAAAAACAAATGCGAGATTAAATAGATAGCATGCAAAATCAACTTTTTGACATATAGATTTTGCTTAGAAAAATCTTAGATTCTTTTTAATAACTTTGTTGCTATTTGCTTTCTGTTTGACTTATTTATACTATTGACATTATTTTGAGGCATTAATTACTCCTTACTCTATTTTTTTATAATGACAAAGGGAGATAAATAGATATATTCTGCACTTAATTTCAGTATTGCCTTGATGATATACTATGCAGAAATATTGTTGAACTTATAAAGTTTAAATATGTGATAAACAAATAATAGGCTCCCTCCTTTAGAAGTTAGGTTCCTTTTAATTATTATTGCGAGAAAAATTTACAAGTGCCTCTCGAAACTCTTTCTTATTTGAATTTTGAAAATATATTTTATTATTGTTTGTCATCATAAAAAATGAGGAGATTGTTAGCTTAAAGTTTATGATTAACAATTTCAATGATAATTGTATAATATTTCGAAATTCGAATTGGATTTATTTTCTTATATAGGTAGCGATATGCTTCTTAAAAAAGAAATAAAATTATGGAATAATTGTTTCTTTTCTTGCAGGAACCTTCTTTATAAGCTTACCTTTTTAAAAATGATTCAATGACATCCGGAAGGATCTCACTTATTCAAATAATCAGCTCCGAAAGCCTTGATAGAACGTTTATTGAATATTTCGACAAAGATAATATCGAAGATGAAGCACGCTAATTAAAGAAATTGTGTACTTAAGGAAGAACCAATGTAGTTGCAAAGATAACATAAATAGACATGAGACTTCAAAATATTTTAGAGCTTCATTATTTCTTGAAAGCTATATCAAACTCTTTGTGCCTTAAAAAGTGATATCACTTTATTAAGAGAGACTATAAAATTCTTCACTCATTTCTTGTTGAGAGCTTGTAGAAGCTAGCAAAATACTAGTATTGTGGAAAGTTAAAGAACCTTGAAACTTGTAGAAGCTAGCAAAATACTAGTATTGTGGAAAGTTAAAAAAAAAACTTGAAAAATATACACTTATGTGTTTGAAGAGACTCGTCAAATTACTACTTGGTTTTAATAGTGAAACTCTCAAGTTGGATACTTGAGGACTGGACGTAAGCTTGAGTTATGAGGCAAATCAGTATAAATTGATTGCATCATTCTTTCTCTCATCTTAATTTTTAAATTTCTGCATTATATTGTTTGCATTTTTATTTTGCAAGATGCTCCTTCACTTTTTAAATAGGCTAATTCTGTTTTTATATTGCAAAGGGTTTCTTTCAAAAGTTAACAGGCTCCTATCGATGAAAAAGGTGTTTTTCTTTTTGAACATTAACAAGGCTCCTTTCAAATAACAGGATCCTCTCATATTTAATGTTAACATGATTTTTTTGAAAGTTTGTAGGACCCTTCTACTTATAAATTTATTTTGTTTGGAGGATCTTATTGTTTTAAAAGTATCTTAATTTTTTTATACGCACAATTCACCTCCTTTTGCGTGTGTTTGCTTTATCAAAATTCGCATTTATAATACAAATTTCTATTTATATATATAAACAAAGAAATAATTATACTTAGAGGCTGTGAAAAAAAAGGCTTAAGAAAAATTAGAAGAAGGTGATAAAAAATGATATGACAT
>JANIHY010000208.1:60685271-60700676 GCA_027479065.1 Erythroxylum brevipes
AGTTTGTTTGGACTGAGTGATGTAGCACGCCACCCTCGCGGGGTACGGACTCGGATATCACCATCGATGTCGGGTTCGGGTCCTGCGGGAGTGGGGTGTTACAAAGTATCCGTGGATTGACATATCTATAAACTTTGTTTTAGGGTTGCCTAAGGTGAAAAAAGGTAGGGATAGTATATTTGTAGTAGTAGATCGGTTTAGTAAGATGGAACATTTCATTGCATGTCATAAAACTAATGATGTTGTAAATATTGTCGAGTTATTTTTTAGGGATGTTGTACATTTGTATGGTGTTCTTAAGACTATTGTTTCTGATCGTGATGTGAAGTTTTTGAGTTACTTTTGGCGTGTTCTTTGGGGTAAGCTAGGTACTAAACTTTTGTTTTTTACTACTTGCCATCCTCAAACTGACGAACAAACTGAAGTAGTGAATAGAACTTTAGGTTCTCTTTTGTGTGCCTTGGTTGGTAAAAATCTTAAAACATGAAAAGAATGTTTGCCATTAGTTGAATTTGCATACAATAGGAGCATACATTCTACTACTGGTTATTCACCTTTTAAGATTGTTTATGATTTTAATCCATTAACGCCTTTAGATTTGTGTCCTTTACCTTTAAATGAGATAACTAGTACAGATGGACAAAAGAAGGCAAATTAGGTGCGCAACATTCACGAGAAGGCGACACAACATATAGAGAAGTGGAATGAAGCATATGCACAAAGAGCTAATCAAGGGAGAAAGTTGATGCAATTTGAGCTTGGTGATTGGGTTTGGTTGCATTTCAGGAAAGGGAGGTTACCTAAGCAAAGGAAATCCAAGTTGGATCCTAGAGGTGATGGACCTTTCCAAGTCCTTAAAAAGATTAATGATAATGCCTATAGGATTGATTTACCAGGTGAGTATCAAGTATCTGCTACGTTTAATGTTGCTAATCTCTCTCCATTTGATAATACAGGGGCTAATTCGAGGACAAATCCTTTTGAGGAGGGAGGGAATGATACAAGAAGCCATGGCAATGGAGATCAAATTGCAACACACCAAGACAAGCTTACTTTGCCAAGTGGACCTATTATAAGGCAGTGTGCAGCAAGGCTTAAACAAGCACTTCAAGGGTTTGTTCAAAGTTACATTACATCTCACCTTGATGACAAGACCGAACCACCCATGGAGAATTCAAGTGGAGTAGTTAAGCTTGTGATTCTTCTAGAGAGCGCATGTGAAGGGGCTAATACTTAGCCAAATTTCAAGACAAGTTCAATTATTCTTATGGACTTATTTTAGTACATTGGGCTTGTTATTTATCCTTTGTTTATTAGGCCCAAAGAGACTTGTTATGGGCTAGGTATTTATTAGTACTTGCCTTAGTTTATTTAAAGCTAGTTTTGGACTACCAAGTGTGTGGGCCTAAGTATAGTAATCCATTAGGCCCATCCACCTCCCTTAGGTTTATTTAAGTTATTTTGGTCTTATTTAAGTTAGTTTAGCCTAATCCTAAGTAGATTAGGATCAGATTGCATTATTGGGCTATAAACTCCTAAACTAGTTAGGATTAGGCTTGTTTTCTTGTAACCTATTCCTTTTAGGTTTAGGTCGTGGGCAAGGGTATAAATACCTTATTTTATCCTTGAAAACATTAGATATGGTTGATTAACGAAATTGAGAGATATTCTCTTCAAGTAAAGTGTGTTCTTCTTATGTTACTTCAAGGACTGCATCACTTATCAAGGTAATCACTTATGACGTGTTCAATTCTTCAATTTTCTTTGGATTTAGGTCTCAATTTCCTATAATTGGGTTTGAACTATCATGTTCTTAGAATAGAAGGATTGGGGTTTTGATTCAATAGGATTAAGGGGTTTCAAAAATCTTGTTTTCCTGGACTTTTCGTATCAGCATGTTTGTTATAAATAGGTATATTACCATATTGATGCGAGACCCAATAGGAACTTGTCCTAAAGAACCTTCAACAAGATGGAACTATGCCCAAGAATGGATAGAATCAAACACATATGGAAGCACAAGAAACAAAATTGAAAAGATAGAAATAGAACACCAAGAGAAAAGGAGTTAGAAGAAAGATGTTCAATTGAAAGAACCCTAAGAGAACCTGTCTCTTAGAACCCTAGTAAGAATGTTGGTCAATAGAAAGAACCCTAAGAGAACCTGTCTCTTAGAACCCTAGTAAGAATGTTAGTTAATGGAAAGAACCCTAAGAGAACCTGTCCCTTAGAGCCCTAGTAAGAATGTTGGTCAATGGAAAGAATCCTAAGAGAACCTCTTTCTTAGAACTCTAACCTTGGATTGCCATAAAGGAAGACCACTTCTTTGATAAGTCAAGTATTCTCAAAGAATACAAAGAAAGCAATAAAGCTCTCAATATTATTTCAGAATGAAAATCTCCTTTCAAAGTACATAGAGGGTGCCTATTTATAGGAAAAACTTCCTAACTTAATGCCCTAAAGACGAAACTAAATAAAAGGAAACAAATCAATCCCTAAAAGGAAACAAAATAAACTTATAAAGATGTTGACTAGATAACCTTATTTTAAGGAAAACAAAAGGGAAACTTATTAAAACATGATATGAACATGTTGGACCTTATAAATCACGTCCTTATCCTTATTTTTATGTGGCACATGCTTGCCACATGGTATTTTAAGTGAGTTCTCCCAATTGGACTCCATGTGGGTCTTTGGACATTTTATGTTAGGCTTCAAGGAGTAAGACAATGCCTCTTGGACCTTTATGAGATAAAATCTGACTCAACAATATGGGTTCTATCTCTTGAAGGTCTTAGATTAAACAATACAATGCTTGCTTCATTGTTTTGGCCCTAGCTTTTGTGATTGGGCCTCCAACATCTTGTAATAGATCTTTAGGAACATTAGACTTAAATGTTGGGCCTTTGATATGGGAATTTCGTTCACCCCCTTGTCTTGAATATTCAGACTTCAAATCTGATCCAATTTCAGCTCCTAAGCCTCCTTTTGCAAGCTCATGTCTATGCAAATCACGTCCTAGGCTTCCTTAAGGCAAATCACACCATGGATGCTTCTCTTATTGTCTTTTACATGCCCATGGTTCTCTATCATTCTCTCCCTCCTAGAAAAGATTCATCCTCGAATCTTTATAAGAAGCATTTAACCTCTGGAATTGATCTTGCACAACCTTTAGAAAGACTCTAAGATCTTACTCAGGTGATTCATCTTCTTGAGACATGTTTATGAACTACAAAATGTTAGTAACAACCAAAACAATATGGATCTCACCACTCAACCTCGCATGTATACCCTCAATAGATGTCAAACAACTCGTGTTTAACACAAAAATTAGTTTTTTCTACAATGCAAACACTCTTGCCTTTTACCACTCAATTTGCTTTCTATAGTATCCTTATTTAAAACGAGACACAATCAAATAGAAGCAATCAAACTAAGTGGCAGTCAAGATTAGAATCCTAAGATAAAATTCTCAAAGAATCTAAAAGAGAAAATAGAGTATGGAAAAATAGTATAAGGAATGAATTAAGGAAGTGATTATCTTAAGGAAAGTCAAATATGATGCTAAAGAAAGATGAATGAGGCAAGAAATGAAATAGGAAACTAAAGGCAAAATAGGAAAGTAATTGAAATAAGAAAGTGAAGAAAATAAGAAAGTAAGCAAGTTCCAAGCAATACAAGATAGGAGAGTACTTGCAATTCTAGTTCAAGCAATAGGAAAGATTTTATCTTTATTTGATTGCAATTAGGAAAGTAGCACACTCTAATTGTTTTGTTCTTTTTTTCTTCTCTTTTTTTTTGACGAATTTCTTTCCTTCTTTTTTCTTTTTTTTGACAAAATTTTTCTTTGTTCTTTTTTTGACGAATTTCTTCTTTTTTTTACTTCTACTTTTTTTCAGATAATTTGAAGTTCACACAAATAAATATGGAAGCAAAGCAATTTTCAGAAGGTGGATGCTCTCAAATTTAGACTTAGTGTCACTTGCCCTAGAAAGCTTGCATTTAAATGATTCCAAAACGAGAAGAAAGAAGAGATTTTGAACTTGAAAAAAATACCTATTATTCTGCCAAAAACTCAAACAAAAGGTGCACAAATTAGTGGATGAAAAACAGATAGAGAAGAATAATGAAAATAAACAACAAAAGGATAGTTATTTGAAATCTAGCAACCAAAGCGCTCTGATACCAAATGATGGTAGACCCAATAGGAACTTGTCCTAGAGAACCTTCAACAAGATGGAACTATGGCCGGGAGTTGATAAAATCAAGCAAATACACCTAATCACAAGAAACAAAGTTAAAAAGATAGAAACAGAGCGCAAAGAGAAAATAGGAGGTTAGAAGAATGTTGGTCGATGAAAAGAACCCTAAGAGAACTTATCTCTTAGAACCCTAGCAAGAATATTGGTCAATAGAAAGAACCCTAAGAGAACTTGTCTCTTATAACTCTAACCTTAGGACGCCACAAAGGAAGACCACTCATTTAATAAGTCATGTATTCTCAAAGAATACAAAGAAAGTAAGAAAGCTCTTAATATTATTTCTGAATGAAAAATCCCCTTTCAAAGTACATAGATGGTGCCTATTTATAGGAAAAACTTCCTAACTTAATGTCCTAAAGAAGAAACTAAATAAAAGGAAACAAATCAATCCTTAAAAAGAAACAAAATAAACTTATAAAGATGTTGACTAGAAAACCTTACTTCAAGGAAAACAAAAAGGAAACTAATTAAAACATGATCTGAACATGTTGGACCTTATAGATCACGTCTTTATCCTTATTTTTAAGTGGCACATGCTTGTCACATGGTATTTTAAGTGAGTTCTCCTAATTGGACTCCATGTGGGTCTTTGGACACTTTATGTTGGGCTTCAAGGAGTAAGACAATGTCTCTTATTGGACCTTTATGAGATAAAATCTGACTCTACAATATGGGCTCTATCTCTTGAAGGTCTTGGATTAAACAATTCAATGCTCGCTTTATTGCCTGACATCTTGCAATAGATCTTTAGGAACATTAGACATGAATGTTGGGCCTTTGATATGGGAATTTCGTTCATCCCCTTGCCTTGAACATTCAGACTTCAAACCTGATCCAATTTCAGCTTCTAAGCCTCCTTTTGCAAGCTCATATCCATGCAAGTGACATCCTAAGATTCCTTAAGGCGAATCACACCATGGATGCTTCTCTTCTTGTCTTTCACATGCCTATGGTTCTCTATCACGTTTGATGCATGAATGTGATATTAGAAATGCTCCTTGTATGTGAATATGACTAAAATAAATGTACTCAACAATTTTTTTGAATGTCGTACCAAGTTTTAATGATAAATGTTTTCTGAATGTGAATATGAAATCATATGATTGATTGAAAATATGAGAATGTGATGCACTTCATTACATAAATGCATGAAAGATAAAGGTCATTGTATTTGGAGTCGCTAGTAAAAAGAGTTTAAAGCTCAGCATGTGATAAGAGTCTTTGGCTCAGTTGCTATTGTACCCAATATCCACTAAGGGTATGGGACATTATCTTATATAAGCTCGGTATCCACAAGGGATTGGGCTAGTGAAAGACACTCAATCACAACAAAATGATAAATAAAAGTGAGTCTCATGAGCATTGAATTTATAATTGATATGTGTGTTATAAATGATTGAAATGATTGGTATGATTACTTTAAATGTGATATGTGATGCTGCATGATAAATGAGATGATGTGAATTATATGTTTGTATATGATGATGTCTTGTATGAATTGAGTGAACCATTGAGAATGGTTACCTCATTAAGTTCACAAAACTCACCAAAATTACAACGTTGACATTTTATGATCGAGAGAGGACACTAGTGACATAGAGACTACGAAAAGCATAGTTCTTTTACTTTTGGATAAGAGAAATGGCTCAAAGGTTGGCTAACTGAGATTGAAGGATTAGATAGAAGTTTTTATATAGTTCCTCTTTCATGTAGCGTATTTTGTAGCAGGTTTTGATGATGTACATATTTGGATGCGTATATATTTGGATGCTCTTATAAAATTACCATGTACGTATTTGGTTTTTATGAAATGAAATGAGGAATTCGGTTTTAAAATATTGTGATGTTTATGTTTTTATATGATGATGCCATGACTAAGTTAGTGATGTGAGGGTTCTAACATGACACTCATGCAAGATACGTATTCGGATATCATTTAAGATGTCGGGTATGTGTCTTGCGAGAGTGGGGTGTTACAAATTTGTCAACCTTATTATTGCTTTTTAATATTGTGTCAACCTTTAAGCACTAGGAATGACAATGATTGGGTCAAGCTTAGGCTATTTAGAAAGAAAAGGACTTGGGATATGTAAGTCACAGTGATTTATATGGTCACATATATAGGCGTATATATAACCGTGAAACTCCACAAAACACCCCCCAATGGTAACAATTCCAAAATTTCTAGCATTTCATAAAATCAATTTTTAGTTAAAATATCCAAACTAGAATACGACAAAAGAAATTTACCTTGGTGGGTAAGCAGTGAAAAAGCAAAAAAATTTGGCGAGGAAGAGGGGCAATGGGGCAATGAGGTAAAGGGATTGCGAGGCGAAGGCTGGCATGGTTGGAGGGCAAAGGGGTGACTAACGATTGAGGAATGAGTGATGCCAACAACTAACGGTTTGAGTGAAAGAGAGTGAAGTTTAAGAGAAAAAAAAGGAGAATGATTATCATAATGTAAACAACTCATTTTTTGTAATAAAACAGGGCATAAAATGACATAATTTTACTTTTAAAATAAAAGATATCGTTTACTTTTTTAAAACTCATAAACAAAAGTGAGAGCAGAAAGAAACATAAGCAAACGATATCATCTTATGCAAATATATTATTGGGCCTTGGGTTAAGCTTAAGCTCGGGCTTGGATTTAGGCTTTTGGGCCTGAGATTTGATCCAAATTGAGTCCAGGTGCCACCCTTATTAAGGACCTCAATCGGTAGCTTTTTTCTTGAAATCATCTTCAACCTCCAACATATAAACATGCCACAATAATCTCCCAAATTAGACCCTTCTTTAATTTACAGAATAGAATGTAATCTAATAACTCTAAAGATTTTTTGATAATAGATTGATGAGCTTTCCATGAACTGACGATCAAATGAACATGAATGGGCCTCCATAATCCTTTTCAATCTTTTTTTGAAAAATATTCACATTTCAAACACCAACAATAGCAACAAAGTTTTAGTATGAATTCTGCTAAGATGCGAAAATTTTCTTAACTTTTTCGGTAATAGATTGACAAGCTTTGCATGAACTAACGCCCAATTGAACAAGAATGACATTCATAATCCTTTTCAAGCTTTTCTTGGAATATAGTTACATTTGTAAGACCTACCCATCGTGTAGGGATAAAAGTCAGCCTTAGTGATCTGACTATGCCAAGTGGAAGGGTCATCGATTAACGGATAAAAATTACTCTAGGGATAACATGCTAATCTTCCCCAAAAGCTCACATCGATGGGAAGGTTTGGCACCTCAATGTCGTCTCTTTGCCACCTAGGGCTATAGTATGTTCTAAGGGTTGGGCTACTATAATAACAATGTTTCGGCATGTATTATACTAAGATGCAATATTTGAGGAGGTTAAAAGTACACAATCTTACTTTTAACTAATACAAAAACTATTTTTCATAGCATTTCAGAAAAAAGAACAGAAAAATTTGTGATTAGCGTTATACATAAACGCGTTTGCTTTAAAGATGAGTTTACTTTGATGTTTGTGTTTGTGAAGGATTAACCACTTTTTTACTTTTGTTTTCAATAATTCAACTTTACTTAGTATTATTTTATCAATATATATATATATGACTAATACAAATACCATTTTTCATAGAATTTCAGAAAGAGAACGGAAGATTAGCATTATACATAAACAAGTTAGCTTTAAAGATGAGTTTACTTTGATGTTTGTGTTTGTCAAGGATTAATTACTTATGTACTTTAGTTTTCAACAATTCAACTTTGCTTATGTGTGTGTGTGTGTGTGTATAAGTGAGTTGAGTTTTATAAATAATATCTCAATTAGAGTAAGACTGTGTATTATTAGACTTCTCTCAGTCTTACTAGTGAAACTAGTTGTTATTGTTGATGATCTTAAGTTGGCTTGTAATAATATATTTTACTCCTTCAATTCAGGTTGGATTAAGTCTAACTCTAATCATTTATTTTCTTTACAATTTTTACAATTTATTTATTTGTTCACGTTTCTATTAAAATAGTTTAAAAGTTGATAGATATAAATCTAAAATATTAAAGCCTTGTTTGGTTAACGAATTGTCAACTATTTTTAGCGAATTAAAAGGTCTTAGTTATTTGACCATGTTAAATTGTTAATAATTATGTTTAGTAATCAGCTTATTGGATTGACTGATTGAACCTAATTCGCTGATTTTGAAAATGCTCCTATTTTCTTCCAACACTGATTGACTAAAAGACTGTTATATCAAGAAGTTATTACGAATTACTCAAAGAGATAGAGATAGAGATAGAGACAACGATATAGACAGATAGAGATGAAGATAGAGATATAAATAAAGATAAAGACAAAGACAAAGACAAAGACATATAGAGAGACATAGAAATAAGTTTATTAGTTAAATCTAAAATTTAAAATTTAAAAATTTGAAGTTAAATTAATATCAAATTTGAGTCAGAAAAAGTTATCATCTAATTATATATGTCTTCCTTTGACTTTGAAAATAAACTTAAAGACAATTGAAAGGATCAAATGAATTGCATGGACGAGGAATTGATACCTTTGCTTTAAATGATTGTATTGACTTATTTTGCTTTATTTAACTTCTTGTAAGAATATTTAAAGAAATATTAGGATATAATATTCATGTACTTATAAATCTTTTTTAAGTCATATCTTTATAAGTCATTTAAAAAATAATTAATTAATAATAAATAGTTAATTTTACCAAACATCTTTAAATAAACAACTAATATTATTCGTTGGTCAAATCAACTATATTAATTTGTTATCAGTTAATCACTGATAGAATTAACTAACAGCTAATTCAATCCGCCTATTACCAAACATGACCTAAGACTTTTCAGAAGTTATTTCGTATTTAATGAATTTAAATTTTAATATACAAACTTGATTAGCCAAAGTGATTCGCACGTTAATTTATATTTATTAATTTTTAAATTAAATCAAATATATTTTTAATTACAATTTATAGGATTCTAAAACAAAGTTTAGACATTAATTTGTTTATTTTATCAACTTCTAAATTAAACAATTTTTAAAGATTAATTTTGAATTTTTTCCTCGAAAGTAACTTAGGGGTGGTTTGTTTTCGTTTGTTTTAGGTTTTTTGTTGTTGTTTTTGTAACTTAAAAAATGAGTCTTAAAATCGTGTTTGATTAAACATGTTTATATATTTCCTTTTTAAAAATAAAAAACAGCATATATTTTACAAAAACGTAAAAATAATGTTTTCGTAATTTTTGAAAACAGGTTTTCATAAACGTTTTTTTCACAAAAACATAACATATTCAAGTTTTTCTCTTCTCTACGTTGACTTTGTCTTCTGCATCTTCAACACCTTCAGTTTTTTTTTGTACTTATCTATTGCTTCTGCTATTTCTCTTGTTCATAACATCAAGCCCATAACAAAATACAAAAACTAGGCGCAATAGAAGATAGATGAAAACCATGAAAAGAAAAAAGGATGTAGCCATACTTACTAAAAGCAACATATA
Organism: Erythroxylum brevipes; assembly: GCA_027479065.1. Classification (NCBI taxonomy): domain Eukaryota; kingdom Viridiplantae; phylum Streptophyta; class Magnoliopsida; order Malpighiales; family Erythroxylaceae; genus Erythroxylum; species Erythroxylum brevipes. The sequence continues at coordinate 60,695,033 of JANIHY010000208.1, forward strand.
AAACTTCTGCTTTGAGAATAACTTTTGCAATTTTTTTTAAAGATAAAAAAGATGATGCAGTTTTGACTATTTAGTTTTTGCTTCACCTCTTATGCTGCCAAACTTAATGAAGGCCTCATCTAGTTCTTTATAAAGAATCAAAATAATATTTCTTAATCCTTGCGTCTTTTAAATCCAGGCATAGATGTTTTCTTCTTCCTTACATCTTCGTCTTTGCATCTCACATCTCTAAAGCTTTTTTGTTCTCATTCTCACGTCTTTAATATAAAGTAGAGCACGCAAAGATATAATAGAGCACGTATAGAGTGGAGCACTTGTCTCCACATCATTTAATGCAGCAACACATCATTTAATGCGTAGAGCCTAGTCTTCCTCTTCATGTAGTCTTCACGTATCTTTAGCATAGAGTGGAGCACGTTATGTGTTGTCTTCACATTATTTAATGTAGTTGCCATCATTTAATGCAGTGGAGCCTAGTAGATTCACGTATGATTCATGTCTTCATATTGTTACAATAGCATAGAGTGGAGCACGCATTGTATCCATCAGTAGGAGCATTTGTCTTCACATTGCAGCCATCGTTTAATGCAACAGCCTAGTCTTCAAATCCTAGTATTCACGTAGTCTTCCTATTGCTAAAGCTTACTCTGCCGTGACTTTATTTGTTTTCACATAATAGCTCTTGTTTCTTTTTAAGTACGTATTTGGCCTAAGAATGCACAGAAAAAGTTCTTAGCATAAGTGGCTGGGCTTACATCCCATATCATATGAATTAACTCGCTATATAGTGCACAAAATAGTTGAGAATACACAACACAACAAGAGCAACAAAGACAAACATTTGGCAATAACCAAAATTCTAGGATCATAACTAAAATCATATGTTAAGGTCATCCGATATTGGTAAGATCAAATTTTTGGATCTAAAATCTGTACATTAAATAAACGTCTGAATTTTGAAAGTTGGTGAAGAGGATGCAGGACGTATATGAAATGTTCTAAGATTATACTTGAATTTTTGTACTGTAAAATGATCTATCACATTTGTAGTTTCGGTGCTAACTGATGCAATGTGTCACATGTTAAATTTGATGTTGATTCCATATCGTTTGCTTCATGGCAGTCGTTAGTGAATTAAACTGTTTAATGCATGCTGCTCGTGTCTTCCTCATGTTTGTGAAAAATAATCTTTTTCTTTCCTGATAAATTTGTTTCTTTGATGAATTTTCCTAATTTGTCAGATGTGCCTTACCTCAACAAATAACAATATGATTTAATTTATGTACAAGCTTAGATAATAAATATTTTTATGAAATTATTATGATTGTCATATGTTTATTTTAAACTATATTTAGCATTTAATACTTTGTAAATATTATTGTGATTGATGTCACTTGTATTTTATTACATTTAATTATGGAAGGCTAAAACAATAGGAATGATTACAATGATTGTATGAAAGAAAATGAAAAAGTTGAGGTATGGAATGATACTATTGAGATGTATTTAATCTCATTGATGGTTGAAGAAGTAAAGAATGAAAATTGAACGACTACTACCTTTTCCAAATATGGTTGGAAGAGTATTAAAGCAGGGCTTCAAACAAAGTTCAATAAGGAGTACACTGATATTCAATTTAAGAATAAGTATAATAGATTACGAGGCAGATTGAAGTATTTCAAGAACTTACTTAAAGAAACAAGAATCAGTTATAACTCTTTTACTGGTGAAGTTAATGCTAAAAATGAATGTTGGGAAAATTTATTTAAGATAAAATATATCTTATGTTTTATTAATATATCATATTATATAATATTCATTCTCATTTATCTTTTTCATCATTATAATGTATAAAATGACTCACAGATTCAAGAAAAAAGGATGTAAGGAATTTTTAGACTTGTGTCATATTTGAAGATATTACTGCAACTGGTTTGCATGCACATCTATCAACTAAATCTCCATCGAATAGTACAAAAGAGGAACATGGAAATGATATTGATGAAAATTGCTCGTATAATGGAAAAGAAGATCATGATAAAAGTTCTTTGTCTATGAGAAAGAAGTCTCCTAAGAACAAGAAGACAAAAAAGACACATTTTAATATTGTAGAAGAAGTCTTACTTATATTTAGTGAACAATAAAAAATGAATAATGTTTTACTTAAGAAAAAAATTGAGGGAAACATCATCCATTGCAGAGAATAGATCTCAAAAGTCTAAGATAATGATAAAATGTCTAAATTCTTTAGATGAATTGGGTGTTGATGGTGTGCAATATGAAAAAATTATGAAGGCTTTATATGATTCTCCACTTTATAGAGATATTTTTTGAAGATGACATAACCAAGGAAGCTGGATTGGATTATGTCGCTTTAGTTATATTTTCATGTTATTGCATATCAATTTTTTTATTTGACACTTTTATATTAAGCACTATTCTATACTTTGAACGTTTTTAGTTTGTGCTTTGTATAAATAGTTGACTTAATTTTAAGTTTATATTTTAAAGTCTAAAGAGTGTTTGGATCATGAGTTTCTATCGATCTTTTCGGACTGAATATGAAATTTTTTATTTGATTAAATATACTTGATTGAATATTTTGTTAATTATTTAATGTTGACATTGTAGATACATAAATTTCTTATCATATTTTGAATTAGATTTTAATGATGAACTGAAGAAGGTAATCATAATTTCTGTTGCTGCTGGAGAGAATAAATATTTTTATTTACAAAAGCAACTATGTAGAATTTCTGCTCTACTAGGTCATGATTGGATACTAGAACTTTTGAATGGAAATCCTACAAGAATTTATGAAAACTTAAGAATGAGAAAGACAATCTTCCTGAACTTATGTGATGAGTTGAAGAGTTTAGGAGGCTTAAAGGCAACAAATCATTTAACTATAGAGGAGCAACTAGCAATTTTCTTGATGACTATAGGGCATAGTGAGACAATTAAAGTCAATGTAGAACGCTTTCAACATTCGACCTGGACAATTTCAAAGTACTTTCAAAGAGTCTTATATGTAGTTAGCCGTTTTGCAAAAATAGTTATTACTCCACCATCTTTTACTAATACATCTCATGAGATTCAACATAATTCAAAATTCTTTTCATATTTTCAGGTACATTCATATATTTAATTACTATTTTAATTATGTCCTTATGATTAAATTTTATTTTAATATATATTTTTAAATTTTTAGGATTATATAGGAGCAATAATCAATAGATGGTACACATATTGACGCACATGTTCCAACCAATGAACAAATACCATATAGGGGCAAAAGACTTAATCCAACCTGAAATATTATATGTTATTGCTCATTTGACATGCATTTTACATATGTAATGATTGGATGAGAAGGAACTACAAAGAACTCTCGAGTTCTTTTAGAAACAGTGATATATAATATCACTTCAGCACAACTTCAAAGTATGTCTTGAATGCTAAATGAAATTGTTAAACAAATGTGGAGTGATTATATTATTTTTAATTGATTTATTTTTCTTTTAATAAATGATAGTACTATTATGTTTTCAAGAATTATAGTATGATGGACATATTTTATTGATTAGAACGACTTCAGATAATTTCTAATTTATGTAATTTTATTATATACAATTAATGTGTAATTTTTAATAATATTTGTACAATGACAATTAATTAATTTAAAAATATAATCTATTATATTATAATTATTACACATAATAGTATAATTACAAAAAAATAGAAACATGTTTTTGTTTTCAATTTCTTATTATAAATCTCAACTAAATAGGTTTTTGTTTTCAGTTTTTATATTACAAATCTCAATCAAATAGGTTTTTAGTTTTTTAAAAAAACAGAAACTAAAAACAGGAAACAGAAATAAAAAATAATAACAGAAAAATATAAGCGGAATCAAATGACCCCTTAGTTTTTTATTAGTAATAAAAAGTTTAATTTTATATTAAAATCAATAAATAAAATATAATTTAAAATTTAGAAGTTTACTTCTAATAAATAAGTTTAAATTACAAACTTTTAAACCAAATTCAAAATGAGTTTCTCAAAGTTCAATCAGGCCCAAAACATTTGACCCCAGTCTGAACCAGAGCCTAATCAAACCTGGATAGCCCAAAGTTTAGTTCGACCTAATTTTTTATTTTTAATTAAAATAAAAAATAATATCGTTTTATTCAAAAATTTCATTTTTTTCTTAATTTTTATGTTTTAAATCGAACCATGCTATAATAACCTAAATCCCATAATTTAAACAAAAAAGCTGAGTTCTACCAAAAATGTAATCAAATTGAGTCCAGTTCATTAACTTCAATCCGAATTAAGTTCGGGTTTGACATTCATCTCTACTATAAGTATGAAATTTAGTTTGGATTTGAGTCAAAAATTGGACTTTGAATTAGAATTAGACCTACAGAAGAATTAAGTTCGGGTTTGACATTCATCTCTACTATAAGGGAGGTGAAATGTTGATTTTTTTTTGCTTAATTTTTTCTGGGTGATTTTCTTTTACAGTTTCGGTTTGTGGGTTGTTGAAAATTTGTTAATTTTCATATTGTAATTAATTTTGCGATTGGCAGGTATCGTCATTTGATGTTGAATGTGGTGTCCCTTTTGCCTCATTGTAAGAAAGAACAAGGTTGAGTCCAAAAGCAGTAATGGTGTGACGCTAAACGAGCTAGTTGAGCTCAAGAGCTGTTCTTCCTGTTTATTCTTCGAGGTAAATTTTAAGTCTTCTGGCGAGTGATTGAGCTCTGGACATGGTTTTACGTTTTATTGTTGACTTGGTTGACATGAGAGTTGCTTCTTAATTGGCATCGAGGATGATATCTATGTTCAAGTCATACTTCAAACCTTGAACTTTGGAATGAGATGGTTTGAACTTAAGAGTTCTAATTGATTTGAACTAATAAGCTTTATCTTTTCTTTCTTTTTTTAAAATTTCAGTGTAGGAAACATAAAGATCTGTACCTATGGATGGCCAAGCGTCCCAGTGGTACATCTGTTAAGTTCCTAGTCAATGCTGGAAATTTATCTTCTTACTTTTACATGTTTAGTATTTAACTCATCGATTTCTTTAGTTAGTCTATATTTTCGTGTGCTGAAGTCAAGCATGTATACATTACTGGTGCAAGCGGAGATGATTTGTTCGTTCTTTTTTCATAATAGTCCATACGATGGAAGAGCTAAAGCTTACTGGGAATCATCTACAAGGGTCACGGCCTATCTTGACTTTCTCTGCTAATTTTGATAAAGATGCCCACTGGAAGCTTTTGAAGGAAATGATCATGCAGGTATTTTGTTTCCTATGCATGAAGCAAGGGTTATCTGTCGTTTAATTTTTGACAATGATGAAGAAGACAATTGTTTTAATATTTGATGGAAGCTTTTTAAGGTATTTGTAATATCTCCACTACCAGCTACTTCAGAGAGTATTTCCGAGTGGATTAGATTAGTTTATCATCCAGTTTAATACCAATGGTTTTGTTGAGTCCGAGTGGAAAGGATCATCAACCTCCTGAGCATTAGGAACCTGAAGATTGATTCCAAGTACTTCTTGTCTTCTAGTTCTACCTAGATTATGATCGACTCTATGTTTCTTCCAAGAATTCAAAGCGTCCTACAATTTGAT
>JANIHY010000208.1:60751904-60763614 GCA_027479065.1 Erythroxylum brevipes
AATTAATTGATTTATTTTAATTTATAATAATTTATTAATTTAAAGAAATCAATTAAATCATTATTATTAAAGTAAATTAGAAATTTAATAATTAAATTAAAAGATTAGTTGTTCAAAATTTTTATATAAGAATATATAAACTAATTTGCTATTTATTAACTAATTAAAGAATTATAAAATTGCAAAGGGCAATTAGGTCATAAAAAGGGAGAATAATATTAGTATCTACGAAGAAAGTTGAAAATGATTTTGTCGTTTAAGGATGGCGTCGCAATCAGGAGCTTCCTTGTCAGCTCCGCTCGGATTACAGCTCTCCTCTTCATCTTCAACGTAAATTTAGCATCTAATCCCCACGCTCACGAGTCATCTCTTTCTGGGTCGCTCTCATTTTTCTCTCGTTGACTTCTGTATGTGAAGATTTCTTTGTTATCTTCAAGTTTTAGTAATTGCGTAGTCACCATTTTTGTTGTTTAAGCAAAAGCTTGGCTACCAGTCCGTCTTTGTTATGGCTGCTTCTGGTCCCCACAATGAGGTTAGATCTATTTTTCTCTTTCTGTTTTTTTTCTTAAATTAGCTTAGATGGTGTAAGTATCTGTCAACAACCTGTTTTCTTGGAAGGAAAACAAATTTTAGGTACATTGATGCGAAGTGTTTCTTATTCAGCAGAGATCCAACTCATGTTGCTGAATTTCCTGTTTTTGTCATCAATTACTCCTGAAGTCCCAAAACTTTTATAAAGATTTCGCTCTCCATTTTCTCGGAAGCAAAGACATGTTTTGTTTTTCATCTTCTGGAACTGAAAGTTTACTGCTTTTTCAGGTGCACTTTGGATCAAAATTGATCTTTTTTTGGTCTTTATGTTGTTTGTGATTTCAGTTTCTGAAGCAAGCGAGTTTTGGTGAGAGGAATGAGCATTGCTCTTTAGGTAATTATACTCATCTCAGTCGAGTAAAGGTTTCCTTTTTACAGTCAATCCTAGTGTGAGTAATGGGGTGTGTTCTTCTGTTGAGATATCAGATGTTGTGCCTTCGCTTCTTGAAGAGGCATCCCTTTCGGTGGAAGAAAATTGCTCCTTTCACAGTTCCACTGTAAGCTTGTCTCTTGCTGTTCTGATTCATTAACTCAACAGTAACAGCTAATGAGTTTGGTTTTAGGCTTTGATTGGTACAAGGAAACTATATGCTTCCAACGTTCTTGTTTCCTGAATAAATAAGACCGTTTGTTTATGTGTCTCTTTTGAAAATTCCTCCCTCTGTACAGGATCAAAATGTCTATAGTGTTTCAATGCTAGCCGGTGGAGGAAACAGTAGTCCGGAATGTGCATCACAAGTAGCTGTTCTAAGCTTTGTAGAACTTCCACCAAAAACCAAGATTTGCATAGATCCTCAATTGAATTGCCGAAACTTGGTTAATTTACAGATGGACAATGCAGAACCATATTCGCCTTGCATTGTCGATATAGATATCGACTTCCAAAGTAATGGAAAGACTAAATTCGATGAGGAAACTACTGGAACTGGAAGTATCAAAAGCGAGGGTCTCCTGAAGGTAAGAACTCACTCATTTTGAGTAATGGATAGTTTCAAAATAATACATGTATTTAGGATCAAGAGTGCCATGGAAGTGATTATTCTTTTCTTGCTATGCTTGAATTCATCGACTTAACTTGCAGGGAATGCTGGAGAGACAAACAAGCCTGAAGGCAACACACGGATTTATGCAGCTTTTTCCAGATCAGAGCTCAGCATTAGGTATTTGACATTGCCATACTAAGGCATGACCAATTGGACTGGTCATTTCCATACTGACTTGGGGAAATATTATCAGTGTTACCCCTCTAATAGCTAGAGATAAAGCTGCATATTTTTGGACCTCGACCGAACTTCTACTGAGATGTTGTTGTTGTTGTTTATTTCGTTAGTTAGTGTTTACGTATAGCATTTTTCTTTCAGTATTGAATCGCATTTTACGAAAAGTCATACCTGTGCTGTTAAGCTATGCTTCATTCTTCTGCTGTTGGCCTTAACCTTTGATTCTATTGAATATCTTGTTTCTAGATTAGGGTTAATCTGATTTGAATGTGCTTGCAATTCTGTTATGTGAATTTTAACACTTGCATTTGGCAGACAAGTCATTTACGGAGAGGATTCAAGATGTACCTAATAACAGACTGAGACGATATAAGCGAACAGCATCATTTAATTCAAGAAAAGTTGCTATCCTGTTCTCACTTCTGTAAGTTCTGGATTCACTAGCCAAATATACGCAAGTTTTAGCCTTCTTTTTTTCACTAGCTGTGTTCTTCAGCGCCACAGTGGTGTGGGATCTGAGTATGCATTTCTCTTGCCTAGCATGTCAAAAGATTAAGCTGACAATGCAGTTGGCTTTACATAGAGCATATAATGCTGATTTGATCTTATTGCAATTCGATAAGAAAAGAACTGTTACAAATAATGAAGAAGCTAATAAGTTAGGAAGCAACACAGAATAAACCAGATTAAGTTAGAAGTCGGTTGGAATACTTCGGGATACCGAGACTATGATATCAATCAGTTCATCATCTAGCAGTTCTTAGGGGGAGAATTAACAAGCAATTACACACACAATAAAAGGAACAAGAATGTTGCTTTTTGTTCTGTTTATCACCAGTTTCAATGCCTTCGATCTAACCACCTACTTCTGTGTTCTGTAATTTTTGACACAGGTCAAGCCTCGGGACGTTGATATTGATATATCTGACATTAAGAGTGAAGCAGAAGGTTGAGGGTTTCGTTAATGTCTAATGATTTTGGCTTCATTGCTTATAGTTACATGCTTCAAGTTACTTTTATTCTTAAGCTATCTTCCTTGAAGACTGCTGTTGAAGTTCCCTTTTGAGCCTTTGATTTGAACTGATCAAGTGTTCCTGTTCTGATCTCTGTAAATAAAGTAGTAACTATGCTCCAGTTCTGTTTAAGCTAGTAACTAGCAATTCAAAGCACTTGCGACAGGGCAATAGGAGCCAGATTGAGAGGGAACTCTCATCGATGCTTAACCACTAGTGAGCCTCGATTACAAGTATGTGCAAGTGATCTAGTCCTGTCAATAGTAGACCATAATATGTACAAAGCTCCTAGCAGGTCAGCATCTAGTTACCGTTTATCAAAAGCATAAAACAGTATTTATGTATAAATGATCAAGTAAATTGACTAATTCTTTCATGACAAGTAATGATAATCACTCGAGAATGCATAAATAATGGTTATAGAAAGAATAATGGGGAGTAATGAACAAGAGAACAGCCTGAAGGATCCCAAATGTGAACTTGGCAGGAAATAAATATAGCATTATGCCCCCAGGAACTTTGAAACCTGATGACGCAGTGAAAGAATCAACAGGTGAGTAGAATTCACGTCAAAATCAGTATCTGCCATGTATTGGAAATGTAAATGGTGAATCAGGGTATTGGATTTCTTTTCTCTATCTGATCTAAAATGAACTCTTAACATGCACAACCCCCTCCTTGTTGCTCTGTCTGGGATGAACTGACAGTGGGCTTGAGGTTGACATCAACCATGTCTTCTTGTTTTGTTGAAGAAAGTGTTTCCATTCCTGGCAAAGCAGCAGCTATCTTGCGAAACAGAGGCTGCAATTTGCGTCCATAATAAGAAAAGTCGTCTGAAGATCTTAAAAGAAAAGGCAATGACAGCTGACAAGCTTCAAAGTTTATTAAGAATGGGTAAATAATGTCTCTCACCTTGATATTAAATCCTGCTTTGGCGCTGGTCTCAATGAACATAACTCCAAACTCACGAGCCTTGCTATCTCCCTCCTCTATTGAAACTTGCCTTTTTGATCATAAAAAAGAGTTGCATAAGTGAAACCAACATAACTTAAGTTATAGACATACTAAGTATTTATTACCAGCAAAATTTACAAAAGAAAGTCAAGAATAGCAGTGGAATAATGCATGTTTTGTAGGCTTTTAAGGATGCATGCCATTCATATCTCACTCGTTCAAACACTTAATAGATGCAACATTGACGTAAATGTCACTGAGTTGAAAAACTTAATTGTACAATCTAATTACACTTATTATTGTCATTTTCCAAAAAAGTTCCTAGTTCTATTTTCCATTTTTTAATAAAGGATATTAAGAAAATTTTGTTTTTTTTAAGAAAAAAATTTCGGTTTCTTGACTTAAACCCTTTGAAGAGATCTGAGAACAAATCAGGACAATTTTCGCCATGGGGTCATCCAGAGCAAGAAAAGGCCATATGATCAATCCAACTAACATCGACCACAGTCCCAATATAAAGAACTGATATTACATCTCACCTTTTGTCAACTAGATCAGTTTTGTTGCCAACAAGAACTATGATAACATCACTGCCTCGTTCTGTTCGTACTTCCTCAATCCACTTGGAAGTGTTCAAAAAAGACTGTCTATCTGCATAATAATGAATCAGTAATATATTTAGCATCAGGTAAGCAAACATGGCAGATGTTGATTTCAAGGCAAATTGAAACCTCAACTTTTAACAGCAGGTTCACACAAAAGGAGGTAGAGAAAATTTTTGCCTTAAACATGCAAAAGAAACACATGTTTGTAACTAGCACAACAACAATTTTCATTTGCAAAATATGCAGTTTATCATTTACCATTAATTGAAGCATTTTAAAGTTAAAAACAACTTACTTGCTACATCATAGACAATTACAGCAACAGAAGAATCCCGGATATAGCTGGGTATGAGACTTCTAAATCTTTCTTGCCCAGCAGTATCCCTACACAAACAAATAAATTTGTTAGAAAACCTAGAATATGTATAAAGAAACCAAAAAATTAGCACTGAAGGGACAAATTGGATGAGCACATAAACCATAGCACTCAGAAAATTTGACACAGAACATAGTTTCTAAATAATTAAAGAACAAAAAATTAAAAGAATTTTCTTCACAACAAACATCTAAATCGTTAAACGAAACAACATAATTAGCACAACTACATCTTCATCCTAAGCACAAAATTTTATCAAACATAAAAAGGAAAGGAAGAAAACTATTTTATTGCCACTAAGTGACGTTTTGGGAGATCAAAGGAAGTGTAGTTGAATAGAAAAAATCTGACTGAAAAATTGAAACTGCTCTTAGCACAATGTCTTGATATTCTTATGAAACCATGAAAAGTGCTGATTCCAACTTCCTTCCTTGTGCAAGAAATATTTTTGACAAATGCACAAGACAAGAATGCTATAATATTTCACGAAAGACTTTGCTTTGTTGGTCAACCAATTCTATCAAATTTCAAAGAGTTCTCTTCCAAGATCGAAACAGATTTTGTTTCCTCACAACATTAGCAAACAATCACCATAAATGGATCAAGCAATTCACTAATACATATCAACTTGAGACGAGACAAGAGCCACCTACCAGAGCTGCAAACGAACAGTGCGATCTTCAAGGTACATCGTTTTGGACAAAAAATCAATTCCAATTGTAGCCTGCAATGCACGTCATAAGAAAAAAGCACTAAGCAACAATCTTGCAACTGAAAGATCGATCAAAACGATGACTCAACAAATTAAGCATCCATCAAAGCTTAATCAACACAACTTATCACTCCAAAACACCTAATAAATCCACACTTCCCTTACTCCTCCGAAAACAGATCAACAAACTTAACACGAACAATTCCACCTCAGGAAACAGATCCAAACAAGTTATTTCACTCAAACCACTCAAAACGCTGTTAAATCTCCCAAATCCATTTTATTCATCATTTGATCCACCTGACACCTTCACAAAATTAAGAGATCAATCAAATGATCGTCAGACAGAATACCTGATAAGTCGTGTCGAATTTATCGTACATGAATCGAGTGATGATGCTGGTCTTACCGACCGACTGATCGCCGAGGAAAACCAGCTTGTACTTGGCCAGAGGAGACACAGTCGCCATCTTCTCTTCTTCCCGACAATTCGATTAACGCTATATATATATTATATATGAACGAATCCTAAAGGCGAACTTCTAGGTTTTGGTTTCGGTTTTCAATGTGTAGATCTGAAAATCTATGAGGATTGATTCAAGAATTTCTCAGAGACTGGAGAAAACTTTGTTCCTGTTTAAATGAAGGGCGAGGAGAAACCGCCAACCATGAAGAAGCGCGGCTTAGTCAAATTTCCTTATTTTTCCTCTTCTGCCCCCGGCTTAGTACGTCTCTGTAACTTTCGTGTCCTAAAATATAAAAATAGTTAAGTTATTACTAACTTTTTTTTTTATATCATGTTTATTTTTAAACAAGTTATTTTAAAAATTTTACCTTATAAATTTTTAATAATTTTAAATTTTCAAAAATTCAAAAGTGTCCCATTTTTATTATTCTTAAATTTAAAGTCAAATTTTTTAAAAATTTAAATTCAGTAACAATCTAACTATTAAATTTTCAAACTCTTGTTATCCTTTACAAGGGATCAATTTACCTTTGTCCGTTTTCATATGTTACCTTATACTTCTCTACATTCATCCATTCAATAGCTACTTTATGCTCTTCTTCATTCATCTATCTACTAACAGCTACCTGTGCCCCTCTCCATCCATCCATCCATCCATTATTAACAGGAACAACTAATTGATGGAGAAATGGACGGAGAAGAACACAACTATTCCTATAGATGGATAGATGGAGACGAACACAAGGTGACATCCCAATTAATAACAATAATAACTCGCTAAAACGTAAAATATGAAGATCTGAAGAGGTAGAATAACTTTTATTTCTATTTCCTGTTGATAAATGAAACTTTGTTTATGTTGCAAGAGCACATGCAGTCTCCTTTTCACCTCTCTCCATCACAAGCAAGATCCACATGCAAACCGTAAGCACGATTTAAAGACAATTCTAGTCCGATCCATGGTCTGAATTCCTTTTTATAAAATAATATTCAGACATAAATGTAATTCATAAGCTGAAAGTTCAATATGATTCAGGTTTATATAAAACCAACATCAAACATTTTAAAGTCCCGACAGGATAGATAAACCGATCCAGTTCACCAGAGACGATTGGTTCTTCAAATATTTTATGCATGAAGGCAGATTAGATGCTCTCAAGTGCGTATAAATGTAATGCAAGGGTGAAGAAGCAGCTTTTAAAACATGAAAGGAATTGATTTGATAGTAATGCAAGAACCTTTCAGCAATAATTTCACATTGGCCTGCAAAAGCGAGACACTTCAATAAAGAAGTCTACAACGCATCTATATAAGGTTGGAGCCACACAATTAGCATTCTGGCCCCAGGACACAATTATGTGGTTCAGAAATTGACCATACAAACTCCTAACATTCTGTTCCCTAAAATCTGAGTGATATCTATCGAATTTCATGAAGCACAATGTGCAGATACAAGGACAGAAAGGATACGTACAGCCCACCAGCCTATATACTACATTCTAGCCACAAACTCAATGTTCGCATTTACCGAGACCTGAGACCCCCACAAGCTCTTTATCATGTCAATAAACCAACCAAATCGTATTATTGGTAACATGTTCATAGCTCATGTTCAGTCACCATGAAAAACCTATCTGTAGCTCAATCACAAAGCCCAGGTAGCGATTCTGATGGAATGGACAGAGTTTATGATCAAAGGATCATAGTTCCCAACACAGCCATGGTCATAGCCGATAATTTTGAGAAGAAAGAACAATCATGGTAAAGCTCAAATCAATCATCTCTCTAGCAGATAAATTAGCAATGATGTTGCACCAGTATTAGTTTGTTAGTTGTCAGATGCAGGAAGTATTTACTTATAAATCTCACAAATAACTAATCCTGTTACCTTATGCAGCTGCCTTTTTTAAAGAACTGGTCATTTGTCTCACTTATCATGCTTCTGCCCTCCCCCTGATGGGATCATGCAGGTCTGTCAGTTCCCAAATCCCAACAGATCTAACCATTCAAGTTCAAGAAGTTACTTTCAAAGTCCACAAGGTAATTCACTTATACAAGAAAATGCATGGTTTTCAAACAAATTGTTGCATGAGATTAAGTTTCTGTGCAAAGAACCATAACTTTTGTCAACTAATTCATCTTTGCTGTGACAGTATCTCTTGGTGTCCAAATGTGGCTACATAGGCCATCTGGAGCTTCAGCCTTCAATTTCACATTTAGGCTATGAGCTTAAACTAGAAAATTTCCCAGGTGGATCTGAAACATTCGAAATCGTTCTAAAATACTGTTATGATCTTCCTTTGGACTTAAACCCCAGTAACATAGCTCCACTAAGATGTGCCTCTGAATTCCTAGAGATGAGCGAAGAATTTGAAGATGGAAATCTTATCTCAAAGACAGAAGCATTTCTTTCGTTCATACTCCTATCCTCCTGGAAAGATACAATCACTATTCTGAAGTCTTGTGAAAATCTATCTCCGTGGGCTGAAAACTTGCAAATCGTCAGAAGATGCTGTGATTCAATTGCACGTAAGGCTTCCACAGAGAATTCATCAACTGGGGATACAGTTAATGAAGAAGGGTGGTGGTATAATGATGTGACTACACTTCGCATTGACCACTTCATGAGGATTACAACAGCAATCAGGGCAAAGGGGACAAAACCACAAGTTATTGGTCAAAGCATAATGCATTATGCAGTCAGATGGTTACCAGGCTTGGATATGGACTTAGAAGGACTAAAGGGTTATGGGCATGGGAAAAATGAGTTACAGTTCAGCATTCTGAGTGGGAAGAAGCAAGATGAGGGTGTTGGACACACCAAGGAACAAAAGACTATTATTGAAAGCCTAGTAAGCATACTTCCTCCTCAACGAGATGCTGTTTCATGTAAGTTCCTGCTGAAGATGTTAAAGATGGCTATGGTTTATTGCGTATCTCCAGCTTTGATTTCAGAGTTAGAGAAAAGAGCAGGGATGACTTTGGCGAATGCCAAAGTTAATGACCTTTTACTCCCTAATTATGAAAGTGAGGATCAAAGGAAAACGACAAAGTGAGTTTTCCACTATCTCTTTCTTGCTTGATCTTTTATGAAACACTATAGAAATGGATGCTAAACACAAGTAATTAGTCATACTTATGTATTGCTTATTGTCACTGACATATGTGCAGACTGGTTAAAGAAGGCACAGTACATAATGTCGATGCGGTACAAAGAATTCTGGATTATTTTCTGATACATCAACAAGAAAAACAACAAATGCACTCAATATCAGCAAAATCAATCGTTGCTAAGCTATTGGACAATTACCTAGCTGAGATTGCAAGGGACCCAAATCTTGCTGTCAGCAAATTTCAAGTTTTGGCAGAATCTCTGCCAGAAAATTCTCGAACTTGTGATGATGGTCTTTATAGAGCTATTGACACATACCTCAAGGTATCCATTCATGTATCTATAAATTTCTATTACATAGACTGCTGTCTAACATCCCTAAAATTGCTTCAGACTCATCCCTTACTTTCTGATCATGAACGGAAAAGGCTGTGCAAAATAATGAACTGCAAGAGGTTATCACTGGACGCATGCATGCATGCAGCACAAAATGAAAGGTTGCCAGTAAGAACTGTGATTCAGGTAAAGTTTACCAGAAGTCTATCACTAATCCATAAAATAACCAACTCTTGTCAAGATCTATGTTTAAATTCTAGATGAAAAGCAAAGAACAAAGTTTGTATCAAAATGTTATATCAACTTCAGGGCCTACTGAAAAGCTTACTAAAACTTCCACTTGCATCTGATCAAAAATTGCTGGGAACTAAACAGTGTTTAAGATTCTTGAACCTTTGTTGTACATGGGAGAACATCAACTCCATAACAGAGGCCTATCTGCCCAAATGAATTTAGAGGATATCTAGTCAAATGAAAACTCCAATCACACACTTGACACATATTATGCCTGTATGCTTCACAATATATAGTAAGAATACAATCATATTAACACTTCTGATAAGAAACAGAGGATAAGTTCGCAGGTGTTGTTTTCAGAGCAAGTGAAAATGAGAACAGCCATGCAAGGGAAAGAGCCCATAGCAAGTGGAGATAGCTCAGAACAGGAGATAAACGAATCAGCAACAAAAACAGAAATTATAACCCTTAAGGCGGAACTTGAGACTGTAAAGATGAAGATGGCGGAGTTACAGAGAGACTATTCTGAGCTGCAACAGGAATATGAGAAGATAAACAACAAGAAGAAGAGCATATCAGGTTGGACCATCAATTGGAAAAAGATCAGGGGATCATCTCTTCCCCATAAAAAAGGAGATGCAGATGAAACTGAAGCAGGAGAGCGACAATCACGCCCATTATACAGCAAAAGAAGCTTAGGAAGAAGATTATCCTTATCGTAGTCATTCTAAGCATAAGGCAGATATGTGCTAATACAGCAAACGGAAGGCTTCAAAATTTCCAATCTGCTAGATTCTACAACAGCATCACTGAAAGCTCGAAGAACACTGTCTTCTAAATCCTTTGCTTCTGATCTAGACAAGTCCTTTCCTAGCATCTACAATCCACCTATGGCTTGCTTACTGGTGGAAATATTATGAAATAGATTGTAAAATCCTATTTAGTAAAGGCATACAAGGTTTTTGAAAATAAAAGAAAAAATCATCTCTAATAGAATTCAAAGTTCAAAGAATGAAAAACAGAAATGGAACATACAAAGATACTATCCAGACGCTCGCAATTGCATCCTAGAGATTAAGAACAGAAGGAGAATCGAAGAAACTAGCAGTATCCACAGTTATAGATCTTTCGTAATTCAGAGATTGTAAAGCGTAATCATTACTTCATAGTGTGTAGTAACCAGACAAGGAAAAAGTTTCAAGCCATTCCCAAAATTCTAATCTCACAACATGAAAATAACATTTGACCATTTCTCACGAATCAGATTGAACCAAAGTTTTTCCCCCATCGCCTAAATTACCTACCATTCTTCATGCTACTCCAAGGAAACTTAGCCTTCTCAGCCGCCGCATCACCAAAACGTCGAGTTCTCCTACTCCGATTCTCAAACCTCTCCTCCTTAACTCCGTCAAGCCAATGCCTCCTCTTCCCATCGCCACCGTCTTCTTCGACAAAGCTAGACTTCTTCTGCTTATTCATCCTCTCCTTCTCGTCGGCGACAGCCTTGAGAGGGAAGAGATCGGGAGATATGGAGAGAGGCGTACGGAGTGTTACGTAAGCCTTTTTGTAGTCGGGTTTGGCGATAAGTAGACCTCCGCGCTTCCTCTTCTTGCCCTCCATGTTGAGAGTACGGACGTTGTCGACGTCGAAGCCATAGAGGGATTGGAGAACACGCTTGATCTCGATCTTAGAGGCAGAGGGGACGGTTTTCAAGGCGATTTCTTTGATGTTCGAGAAGGTTGTGGGCGTCAAGAGCTTTATCGGAATGTTCGCGAAGTGCACAACTCGTCTTCCTAGTCTGCTACCCATCTTCTGCTTCCCTCTCACTCAACACACAGCGTTCTTCTGTGGTTGAAGGGCGTCTGCTCTGATGTTTTTGCTGGGCTTGGGCTGGACTACCCTAGACATGGAAATGGGCAGGCGGGCTGGCCGAAATCCGGTTTAAAATCGGATCAAATTCTTGAATGCCCGAAATCCAATTTTTGTCATTTTTTTATTATAATTTCTTCAATCATTCAATAAAATGAGTTCATGTTGTTAAATGAAAAATTGATATTAATTTAACTTTAAACCTTCAATTATAAAATA
>JANIHY010000208.1:61134866-61147549 GCA_027479065.1 Erythroxylum brevipes
ATTTAAAATTGAATTAGAATGGCTGACGTTAAGTCGAATTTTTTTAATTATTGATTATACTTTAAAATAGTAGATTCGTTTTTAAAATAAATTGTTTAAAACTATTAAATGAAATTCTTTTATTTTATTTAAATTAGTGAGAAAAGAGATTATCAAAATTCATATTGTATCTGAGAGGTACTTAGATAAAACAATAAGGTAAAAGAGATTTTGACACAAATGTTGTCACTGCAATTTTCTTTGTTCATTTTTTCATCGAATCCTATCTCAAATTTCATCGAATCGGACCTTAACTACCATTTCCACGGACTTAGCTTAATAAATAACTCACTTCTTCGTTCCACGGACTTAGCTTTTTACGAGCCAGTGTCAGTCCTCCACTTAATGTGTAGTATTAGTCATAGTTAATACAGTTTCGTCGAGCCATATCGGTAACATCGTTCACATTCGTCATGCTCCAAATTCTCTAGTGGGATTATTTGTTCTAAGATCAAAGTGGCATTTGATTCAATGGAACGAGCATTGGAATCAGCAGTATAAGGGGGATATATCATGACTTTCTACTGTTAAGTATGGATTGGTTCTCACATACGATGTAAAATGCCTATGAATATGATATGAAATGAACTTTGTTCCAAGAGAGTAATCCTTTTGACAATCTGTTACAATAAGAGAATCTTATATTTCGAAGTTAATTCTGAATAATAAAACATATGAACGGACATTAGTGTGTAAGAGCCAAGCAAGGAGGGAATGGAAGCTACTCATACTAGAGCTTGCCAAGTAGTATTTGATACTCTTTTTTTAAGTTCTACATCTTAAAGAGGCCATAAATGAAAACATAGATTCAGTTTACCTGTTGCTTGAACAAAACTTTTGCTGTAATGACATTTATTGCAGCTTCTAAATAATTTACAAACTCTATTTGAATTCATAATTTATAGTGCATTGAACTCAGGGAAAAGAAAAGCAGTCAAGTAACTGCTTACATATTAATCGGATATCCGGCGAAGGATCTGACAATGATACATTTGACAGCACCGATCCTGCTTCGATCAATCCCTCGGAAATCCTTGCCAAAATTTTATCTTCACTCGCCATAAGGGCTGCCATTAGCTTCGCACCTGCCATCCTTTCCTAATGACAATATACAAAACTGAAATCAGTAGAATTGCGATGAGAAAACAGGGATGGAAGAATATGAAAGAGACCATGTCAGAATGGTATTTTCTTTCTGGGTACACATGTAAAGGCTAGAAGGCTAACCAACTCCTGTTTGCACTCGCATCAATATTTCACTGATTCTTTGATATATATATATATATATTAACATGGATTGAATGCTAAAATGTTCAATAATAAGACATGATTAACAATACTGAAAACAAAATGGCTCAAAACAATCTTATACCTTGTCGGCCCCTTTCCTAAGAAATTTCAGAGAGACTTTAAGGAGATCAGATGAATAAGGAAGAACTGCTGACTTCAAATGGTATACAGCTGAAAACATAACCTGGACACAAGCAGCTCTTACTTCTGATTCTGCTATAACCTGCACGAAAATTATGGCATTAAAATTTCTTTTTTTATGGAGACAATTGCAGTTTATTATGTCAAAAACAGGAATACCTCAATAGACTGTATCAGACATGGAATAGTTCTCTTAGCAAGGGGTTTCTTCCCAGGGTCCGAGATTTTCTGGCAAGCACTAATGAGAACGTTGGCCATGCAGAGACGAAAAGAAATTGGAACAGTTACCCCAGGCACACAACTTTCACTCTTCACTAAGGACTCGGAAGCAACATCATCCCCATCATATAGCAGTTGATCAATCACATAACTGAGAACATAGTTCCCTGATTTTGCATTCCCTGCATTTGAACAAAATAAGTGAAATTCCCTCATTAAAAAAATTCCCAATTTCAGCAGAATTTCTACTGGGACGTTGTTATCGATGTATCAAAAACACTCCCAAGAAGAAAAGACTAACCAGAATCACTATTCCCAGCAGTTAATTTCTGTAAGTAGCCCTTATATGATCCAAGATCTTGGAGTTCCACACAAACCATTAGTGCTAGACAGTCGATGCATCCGTGTTGTGCTTTGGAAACTGATGCAGAGAAACAGTTTCTCACTCGTCAGATGCAAACTATGATAAGATTACGCAGATAATTCTGTGAATCTCTACCTTCATCGCCATCTAATGAAGGCCATAACAAAATTGATTTTAGTGTTTTTCTCATTTCAACAATGGTGGGATGAGCTATTGCCTCCTTGCCTCTAATCTACAGCCATAATGAGCAGTATGTTAGATGCAAGTCCGCAACATAGATGACAAAAAATGCTTAAGATTATTTTGAGATTAAAAACTTGAGGCCTCCAATACATCTCATGGTACTGTTTTTTGGAGAGAATTACCAATAGTGAAGTGCAAACTGAAAACAGGCAGGATTTTATTTTTTGAATGTCACGGGAAGCCGCTGCATGTTCCAGCAATGGCAAAACAACTGAAAAGAGCACCTACAAAGTAAATCAAGCAGAGGAAATTATGACTTTTGGCAGAATCCTGAAAGAAATAGTTTGAATTACAGTCCTGATAAAATAACCAGAAAATTAGAAAGAATATGAATTGTTCGGTCATGACACAAGTTGCATCATATCTCCATATCCATCCATTATAGATTCTTAAATATATCCTGCTATAAGTAGAACAGGACCACATTCCCAGACACTAGAAAATGGAATCCCAACATTCAAGCTCATGCGTCCACAAAAAGATTCTTACAGCTAATACCAAAAAACAATGAAACCAAAGGAACGAATAGGAAAGGAAGAAAAAGACAACATGAAGGAAATAACAGAACAAAACCTAAAAGACATCTTACAAGGAGGGGAGGGGTAAAGAACCAAATGCCATGATAAACTAGTCCGATATGAAAAGAGACAATGTATGTTACAAGAAAAGAGGAAAAAAGAAAAATAGAACACTGCAATTCAAGTCATTCCTAAAAGTCACAAACAAGATAAAAAGAGAAACAAGAGGTACAAATTGGTGAAGAGAAGGAAAGATCAGAACAATCAAAATATATCTTCAAATACAAAACTACAAGAAGTATTATGATTTTGGAGTTGAATTGAACATCATGTTAGAAGATAATAGTGCATCCAACAACCATAAAGCGCAAAATGTAGATAAAAACTTCTAGGCACACCAAAAACGTATTTCTGATCCCAAATCTGCACATTCAGGAATCTTCTTAGGTGTCTAGTTGTTTGTTGAGGAACCTCAAGGGAACAGCAATGATCATTTTAATAAACAAAATTAAGCCCTAAATCCAAGTGCAGAAATTATTTAGTTTTGCTGCAATAAATATACAAAGTAACAGATATATTGAGGTGAAATTTGCAGGTGACATACTTGGGGATGTAAGCGACCACAAAGCTCAGCAGCAAGTTTTCGTACATCGTCAAATTCAGACTTGCTAATTGACCTAGAATAAAATTAAAATAACTATCAGATTATGTTTTTTTATTGGTGAAGCTTGATGTAGCTTAGGCTAGTGAACAACCTCTTCAAAAGAAATGTAGCAATACAAGCCTCGTCCTTGGTGACGATATCCCCACATTCTGAAGGTAAAGATGGATAGTTAGTCACGTTAACAAATTAATGAACTGAGCTAAGAGAAGTAGCTGTTGATTAATCAACTTTTTTTTGTTTCACTCATTGAGCACTTTACCCACATCATAAAAAACATTCATGTACAACTATTTTATACAAATCAAGCAGGCACACAACTCAGTGCAATTACACATCAGCTGTTTCCTACTATGCACAGTTAAAAATTTTCTTCAAGGACCTACTGGGCTATATATCTTGAGGAAGAACCAAAATCCATTGTGAGTTGAAACTGAAATTCATAACCATGACTACCTATATGATTCACTAATAGAGGCTAGAACTGAAAGATAAGGAATGAAGAAATACATAGGAAAAACAAGCTTGAAAGAGGTTACAAAAGGCATACCAGTCATGATGAGTCTATTGGGAAGCTGACCATACATAATAGCTGATTTGAGGTCATTAAAAACTCTAAGGGGAAGGAGACGAACTATGAGTAATGGACAAAGGCGCTGAAATAGATCTTTCTGCACTATATCAGTGTCTTTGGTTGTATAACTTCTGTTCTCCCATCTAGATAATAAGCCTTCCTCAATCCTGCTAAGAGAACTGAGCTCATTAAGAAAACGCCATCCACCACTATAAAATTTGCAATTATCCATGACTGAACCACACTGTAAGCCTATTGAATAGAGAATTAAAGTTGCGGATTTGCTAATGAGTAAAGGATATGGCTGAAGTAACTCAAGCTAAAACATAATAAATATACTTATCCTAAAGAAGAATTCATCCCACCAGACCAGGTACAAGTCGTTACGTATATATACCGGAGGCAACAACAGATGAGGTACAAGATGATACATACATACTGTTCATCCCAAAAGCAAGGAAGAGTAAAAGTAAGGGTGGACTAGCGCATACTAAAGGTCAGGATCTCCACTTCCAACATTTTAATGAATATTACAATGTACTTACTCTTTCTGTTCCTGCATATGTGACAGAACACGACGGAGGACTACATCCCCAGCATCTGCTATGTGTTCACTTACACAGCTTAAAAACCGAACAATGGTTGCATTTGCCGGCTCTGAGAACATCTTTTCAATTACTGGTCCAATGAAGGATTTCCAGTCCTCTACCTGTTGAGTATACCTCTCATCAAAATGGAGTCCGTGCACAAATGTAATTGCAAAATACCAATTAGAGCTTAATGCAACAGATGTGACAACGGCACTTATAAGTGAACCATAAAATTTGAAGGTAAATCCACATATCAGAATAGTATGCATTTTCCCGTAAGACAGGGAAAGATTGGATATGTTTAAAGACAATATAGCTTAAGTAATGACATATAGGAGTTGCTAGTTTGCATTCCTTCTTTGAAACAAGCAAGTAAGCAAGTTTCATGAACTCTTTCTTTCTTGATTGATTTGTACTCCGTTCCCTGACTCCATCAAAACTAGTTGAGTAAAACAATATTTGGATACAAAAAGTTTTAAGAATTAAAATAAAAGTTATTATACTTTGAGGGGAAGAATGAGAACAACGGGGGTTAGCAAGAACAGAGATGTACTACAATGATAAATTATCTAACAGTCTTTGACCTCCAGAAACTTTTTCTTTTCTCTATCAAAAAGTCAACTATGAACTAAATGAAAAGTCCTAAATATGATAAAACGTTCCAGGTGTTTTAAGAGTCTTTTAAATAATAACAGAATAATCCTAAATGGAACCATATCATAAGCCCACTAAACATGAAGGCATGTAATAAGAAGTAAAAGCTTTGGTCACTCGGTGAAGTCATCAAATAGAAAATTCCAATCTTACACTTTTAGACCACTCTGAAATGAGCTTTAGTATCCGATCAGAATCGTCTTTTAATCCAGCTATATCAATACAGAGTACGCAACAAAGGAGAAAATATCAGTACTATGTAAGAAAGGTAAGCAAGCTGACTGACAAGAGAAAATTTTAGAACAAATAAATAAAACTTCAACTAGTAGAATGATCCAAAAACTATGCATGCAAATATCGATGAAAAAACAGTCAGAGAGAAACATATGAAATAACTTGTAGATGGTCCATCTGTGATTAAAAAAATGCATAAAAAGACAAGATCCCAAATCCATAAATATGGAAAGAATAAGTAATTGAAAAGAATAAGTAATTGAAATAGCCAATACATAGTGACTAGGTATAGGAATAATGCCAACTTTGGCAATAAGTAACAGTTTCACTTGACCTACCACAGTATAAATTCAAGTGACTTGACCTACCACAGTACAAATTCAAGTGAAACACAAACCTTGTCGTGTATCTTGTCCAGAGTTTGAGATATCCAAGGATTGATTGAGGTTGCTAAAAAATAAGTGGGAAAAGTTATTCAGTTGCAAAAATGAAGTGCAATAAGACAGACAGTAATTCCGGTACAACAAGAAAAAAAGCACTTTTTATAAATCCACACAGTTATACATGGAATTGAGGGTAAAGGGAGGACAAAAATACCTAAGGGAGTCAAGCAGCATGCATATAACCTCAGGATTCTGGTTATTATTTTGGAGTGTTGCAAGTAAAACAGCACTAGCAGATGATTGGATCCTTTCATCTGACGAGTAGACAAGGTGAACCAGTGTAGGCAAGAACATAGACGGATCTGTAGTGAGGACAACAAGAACATTAAAAGAAAATGATCATACGAGCAGGAGTATATGCTGCATTGTATGTACGTGGTTGCAAACATTCTATTTATACCAGTTCCAGAAAATTTTTCATCCAAAGCTGTTGATAATTTACATGTTAAATTTTCCAAGTTACTGATAATGTGATCAGAACAGAAGCAAGGGAAGAAACTCCAGGCCTGTGAGGCCAGCAAAAATGCTTGACAACAACATAAAGTTCTTTTCCAAATCAATTTTATGCCCTTGCTTTGCATGTATTTCTGAAGAGCATCCATAAACTACTATGACGAGAGAACTAAACAAACTGATTGACCTTTTATGAAGACCGTATGAGCATGAAGAAGACAATATGAAAAGGATAAAGGATTATGATGTCACTAAGCAAAACACTAGATAAACGATATCCATATAAATACAGAAAATTGCAATGGTAATAAGCTAAAAATTTGTGGTACCTTCTTGGATAAGAACAAACTTTTGATACAGATAAAAATCAACTAATTAAATTAAGGCTTTTCTTTGGCCCACCTATCAACAATAGGATTTAGCTTGTACAAATCCCTATTGGTTTAACACCAAAAATGACAGTCGTTGCATATAGTAATGATAAACATATATCCACGATTGAAAATTCGATAAAAGGTGCTTTTCTTTTCATATATCTCATACCATTGTGATCTAGTAAATAAAATAAATCATATTTGTCATAAATCATATTTGTCATGTAGCACCGATGGATGAAATGCAGTAACTTTATTAAATGTGCTTGTGGTTTGTTAAGACGCTAAACAGTTGAATATGAACCATTGTAGACATTAATATTTCAGAATCTATGAAACAAAAAGTGAAGCATGACAATGATGAAGGTGATGAAGTAAAAACATCAATTGTCAAGACAAACCTATCACTTGAAGTAAACTAGAGGCACGTTCCCGGATCACACTGTCATCATCACTAAGACACTCAACCAAGATTTTAGCAATGTCTTGCCTTCGGGACCAACATGTGAAGATTATAATAATATCAGTAACATGATAGAAACAATAACTCATAGAACCACAAGTGGTTAAGATTATTGTACCATGCCAAAGAAGAAATTTTGTTTCCTGAATCTGATGAAATCAAAACCAGCTCTGAGATAACATCAATGGAGTTCAACCTCTGCTGAGAACTTCCGGAAGTGAGGCGACTTAAAACTTGTTCAAGGCAATGATTGTCTGTGCTCCTGGAAAATTTATAAAGCAATTCAAGTTTCAGGTTCATATCACGGAATCTTATCTGTCAATGCTAATCAGTAATAAACTGGTAGGAAGAAAAGGAATACAGGGAGCAGTATTCTGCTAGAAGCATCACAACAGCTCTGGCTGTGCCATCCCTCTCATCCAAAAGGGGAAGCAAATTTGGCAACAATGTATCCATCTGTCTGCCACTATTTGCAGATGAAAATTTTGGTCTAATAATAGCTGCCTTGAATATGCAAACAGCTCCAGAAATCACATCTTCATCCGCAACATGAAGCTTCCACAGAAGGAAAATCGAATATCAAAACAGAGAAAACAATAAGTATGACTGGGGGAATATGTTACATTCAATTCTAACTACCACCAACTAAGAAGACTGCATCCATCCTGCAAGCTACAGTGAAAAGCAGTAAAACAATCAATCTCAAGAAGGAATGGCATGGTTCCAAACTTCCACAATACCAAAAATTTTAAAGCTTAAAAACAAATATAAGAGTCTAATTACATGTCCACAGACGAAATTTCTTTAACATCAAAACACCGTCACATATTCAGTTTTAATGCAAACATTAATGAATCGAGAAGAGAAACGACCAGTCTGCTACAAATACAGCTTTCCAAGAACAATAAACTAATTCAAAAGAATGTTAATAGAAAAATAAATAAGTCCACTAATATAAAGTTTTTGTTAAAAATAAATAAGTCCACTAATATAAAGTTTTTGTTCACTAGCAGCCAACTTCAATATCATACGAACAATTAACATTACGTTTTACATATGGGGCAATTCTTGGAGTCTAACCAATAGTGGGAGCATAAAATATCCATGACAATCATCTTAATGCTAGAAATATTACTCAGAATATTGCAATTACTTCTGACCTTAAGTACATACTTAACTATAGGTCTATAACCCTCCAAACCCATAGTATAAAAATTTTTGGCAGGTAAAAGCGAGAATTTTTTTTTTGTTTGTTAAGGATTTTCCGAAAACCATCTCTGTCAAGGATTGAATTTTTATTAGGGCAAGTTTCTATACTTTCATGATGAGCAAAAGACATCCTCAGTTGAAATAATTAGAATCAGCATACAAAGCATACCCTGATAAGCTAAGATAAATCTACCTGTGATATAAGAACCTGTGATAGCTGTGCCCCATAGTTGAATACCATTCTTTCAAATTTCGTGCCATCAAGGCGTCCCAAAAGAAGGCATAGACAATTCAAGAAAAACTTGCTAGTCTCTATGCCACTGTCCTCTTCTGCATGGCCTTCAGAATGACTCTTCGTGTAATACTGTACTTTTCAAATTTCAGTCATTGCAATTTTAACAATTACATCACTCAGAACAATACCAAGTACCAGTTGCAAGTTAGCAAAAAGCATTATAGAGATGAAGAGAGGAAGAGAATCCCAACTTACACACAGCTAGAATGACTGCATAATCAACTAAATGAACAAGAAAGTGTGCATTCCAGAATGTGCTAGCACAACAATGAGTATATGGAAGTGTTCCACATTTGTGTTTCAACATATGCCATGGAAAACATAGAAGTTTACAACTAATGAAAGAATCTACATCTAATAGAATTTTCCCAGTAAAAAAAGATCACTGCTTCAACCCTTAGCTCAGATCCCAACTGAGTCAATCAAACAGGTACTGGCGCAGGACTAGTGTAGGACTTCCTATTACATATTTTTCCACCTATAACTTCTTTTGTTTCTCATTTTAACCCTTTATTATTCAAGATACTTAAGTATAGGGATGAATAATTTAAGTATTATGAATTGCATATGGAATAGATTGAGATTCCTATTCACCTATCTCCTTCTGACTTCTTCTCCTAAACCCAAGTTTCCTCTCAGTTTTTTTCCCCTTTCCTGCATGCCCGTCTCCATCCTCTTTCATGTCTATCTCCCTTATTGTTCTCTTTTATCTGTTTATAGCTATTCTCTCATTGCCTTGTGTCAAATTAGAATAAAAAATTTACAATAGAAAAGATTACCTGGACACCATGTATGTACTCATCCAACAATCCACTGCAATGCTCATGAAAAGTACTGTCTTCCAAGTGCAGTAGCATGCTGTAATGCTTCCAACAGGATGAAAGCAACAATCTTCTAGTTTCGATAATGTTTGCATCTGCCTTCCATGTTACAGGCAAACAAATCATAATGCGTAGAAGACCTAATAGCATCTACAAAACACCTAAAAGCCATGACATTTGGTCACCTCAACATGGAAGTCACTGTAGTGCCTTTTTAGATCCTGCAACCATTTAAGTACTTGCTCCACCCCTTTAGCATGCAAAGGCCTACTCTTTTTACTCCACTGCAAGACACATGAAAAGCAAATTAAACAAGTTATTTCACGCAGTGAGACACACAAACAAATAAACAAGCATACAAACACTTAAAAGAAACAAAATTAAGTAGTATCATCTTACAGAATTGCCTAAAGAAATGCAGAATTTGGGAATTGGAAAGCCAGAAACCAGTTTTTAGTAAAACAGTGTACCAAAATGACAAGAAAACAAGATGAAAGGGATATAGAGCATACAGCTAAAAGTCTTTGCACCACAGTGATGAGATCATCAATCTGCTTCCAAAGCAAGCATGGCATTTCACTCATCGAGACTTCAGATGTTCCTGTAGTCAGTTTGACTTTCTTGTCTTCAGTATTAGTCGATACCCGACATCTAGACCAGTCTGATGAAGTTGAGATCAATGATTTTGGTCCACTACTTGCAACTCTCCTTTGTTTTGTTAGCGCTTCACTTATTGTTAAAATACAATCAGCAGCTGCCACTGAAAGCCTAGAAGGCAACTCAAATCCATTCTGCAAAGAGCTACACAATCAAATGGTCTAGGATGAGAAGGAAGGCGTACAACTATTAACAATTTCTATTGATAGAGGTCTAACACAATCTGAATACTTACGGACACAAGACAATTGAAATCAGTCCAACTAGTGGACACAGCTACACCTTTTACCATTGCTCTGAAAAACTATGACAAAGCAATGGCTTAAACAAATACACATAGGTTCCCAAGAGCCTAAAGTGACTAAGAGAATCAGCTTATGTGAAATTGGAGGGAAAGCCTTGGAGAAACTAGTAAAAGTTGCTCCTTCGTGACCATAAGGTCACAAGTTCAAATCACAGAAATAACCTCTTCGTAAAAATTACAATGGAAAGGCTGCATACATAGATCACCGTCCCCCGAGCTTCGCAAAGCGGGGAGCCTTGTGTAAAGGATACATTTGAGTATATGTGAAATTGCTCAAATGGCAATCATTCTCAAAGCGTTCTAACCTAAGAGAGATTGGTTAGGTGAATCCGAAGTAAAACTGAAATGGGAGGAAAGATTCTGAAACAAGAAGACATTTTGTAACTTCCACACTCGAAATAAGGCAATGAAGAAGAAAATTGGAAACTCAACAAAAACAAAAAGAACAGAAATTTTAAAGTTAAATTGGCCAGATGAAACTAATTTCTCATATTGATCACTCATAATTAACCCCAAAAGAAATTGCTCGAAAACTAGCTGCAGTTAGCACATCTGGTCTTCTTCAACACCACATGTCACACTCCGTAACAAAAAGGATCACAAATCAACAGTAAAGATGTGACGCACATTGAACTATTTACTTTCTTATTCTCCATATGATTCATAATATAAACAAAATACGAGCTACATACGAACATAACAGCCAAAATACAAAATAAATTACAAGTTGTAGCAACAGAACAAATTTTCTTTTAAGTGCACTAAAACAACTCTTAAAATATAAAAAATTAACGAAAACATGTAACACCAAAATATTAATAGCGTCATACCTTCCCTTGCAAACAATGCATGACAAGTGCGGGATACACTTGCAAAGTATCTTCAGGAAAGCACTGTAATTGTCCCTTATTCCTGGAACAAATCATATAACCAAAAACCTTCAAGAAATGGAAGTAAATCAAACGCTATATGCGCTAAAGCGAAATGAGAGAAAAATAAATAAATGAATAAAGCGCGATACCATGTAGAGTGAATTGAGCCATGAAACGCTCATACTCGACTAGGCTGCGAACAAGAATGCACCAACCAAAAGCCACATAACGGTCTTCTTTTCTACTGATAATATCAGCTAGCTCCTCCGCAACAAACCGGAAGATAAGTTCATATTGGAACAACCAATTGATCACTAATAACCCAGGACCACAACTTTTCGAGTCCTTGCTCTTCAGAGACTGACAATTATTAATTCACGAAATTCATCAATGAACTAAGCTCTTGAGTTACATTGGAACAAACAAAAATTACAAGAAGATGAGAGAACATACATGTTGGATAATAGGAACGAGAACTTCGTCCAACTTCTCACCCCTCTCTGACTCTTCTTTAACGTACTTGAACAAAAACGAGAGACAATCCTCCAAAGAACCTACAAAATTAAGAAGCGAACAACAGATAAATCGGTGAAAAAATAAACATAAACAAAAGCAAAGGTGTATTTGTTAAAAGAACCTAGAGAAGGTCTGTTGGTGGAATCGAGAGAAAAATGAGAAACAGAGTGGTGAAGCTTCTTAGAGCGAGCACCGAGCAGAGTGGTTATCACTCTTCCTACAGTCACCGAAACCATCGATTTCGGTTCGGACTCCGACGTACTCCATATCAGCTGCTTCGCTTCTTCTTCTTCTACTTCTGTTCTTAATCGATTCTCCATTCCAATTGCTTAAGTTTAATTCATAATCGCAAGTGAATCCACCATAAATTGATTGAAGAACACACGAGAAGCATTCCGAAGAACAATGGAGACTTACAGAGCTTAATAAAGATCATAATACGAGCCCAAATTAGACCGTGGCCCGACCGATTTAATTGTTACCGAGAACTATAACATTTAATATTGCGTTATTGACTTATTTCAGTAGAAATTTTTTTAAATTATGTTAATTTTTATTTTTAAAAAAAATAAATATTCATTAATCGCATGAATGTGCTAGGAGCATTAGTTAAACCAAATGGCATGACTAACCACTCATATAGGCGATACTTAGTCTTAAAAGCAGTTTTCTATTCATCACCTTCTTTCATTCGTATTTGATGGTAACCACTTTTTAAGTCAATTTTAGAGAAAATGCATGCACCATTA
>JANIHY010000208.1:61152040-61162392 GCA_027479065.1 Erythroxylum brevipes
GCCTTTTGAGGTGAGAGTTCGAGAGTTTGTTTTGAATATTTCTTTATGGGTGTGTTGGTGTATTGGGAGATTGGGTAAGAGAAAAAATTGTACGATTATAAAGATTTTTCATATAGTGGATTTTCTTCACGATGTCCGTGGTTTTTTCTCCGGTTTGAGAGTTTCCACGTAAATTCTCTTGTATTATTATTATTTCTTTATTTTCTGATATTTTTTGTTTATCAAATATCCTTGGGTGTGAGTTCGGGAGGTTTAAATTTCCAACAATTGGTATCAGAGTCAAGGTATGTTTTTTCATAAAATTTCTATGTATACTCTGTAGTCGCAGTTTTGACTAATCTTTTATATCATAAAAGATTTCTTGAGAAAGATTCATTTGGCGTAGTGGAGTTTTAATGTGGTAGTGTGGAAGTACATGTCTAGGAAAGTTCTGACTAAGGAAATACTTGATATTTAAGTATGTCCTTTGTAACCCACATCTCTTTTCTGGGAACTTACCTAGTGTACTATTCATTTCTACAATAAAATTCATCAAGGTAGAAGAGCACAAAAAAATGTCAGAAAATAGAGCTTCGAATCCTCTTAGATTTGAGGTGGAGAAATTCGACGGAAAAATCAATTTTGGCTTGTGACAAATGCAAGTTAGGGACATTTTGATTCAATCAGGGTTACACAAGGCATTGAAAGACAAACAAATCCCTGATATCGGCATTACTATTAGTGATATTGGCAAAACGACTAGTACAAACAGATCTAGTATGAGCGATGAAGATTGGGAGGATCTGAATTTGAAAACAACAAGTGAGATATAATTGTGTTTGACTAAGAATATCCTTGCGAATGTGCACGGAATATCTACAATAAAGGAGCTTTGGGAAAAGCTCGAGGAGTTGTATCAAACAAAGAGCGTCTCAAATCGGGTATACCTAAAGGAGTAGTTGCATACACTGCGGATGAGGGAAGGTACTACAATTTCAGATCATTTAAGTGTTCTCAACTGAATCGTCTCTAAACTAGAGGCAACTGGAGTTCGTATAGATGATGAAGATCAAGCTTTGAGACTCATCTGGTCTCTTCCACCTTCGTATGAACATATGAAACCTATTTTGATTCATGGGAAGGAGAAAATAATTTTCTGAAGTTACCGAAAAACTTTTTTCAAAAGCAAGGAGACTGGATGGTGGAAGAAATGTTCCTCCTGAAAACTCAACTTTGGTGGTAACTAGATATCGGAAAAAGAAATTCATAAAGAAAAATGTAGTATGTTAGATGCGTGGACAATCAGAGCACGTGAAGAAAAATTGCCCGAGAGATGAAGTGGTTTTGATAAGAAGCTCCAGGTCAGTTAATGGAGAGACTGACAATGTCGCTAACATTGTCTCCATAGATGATGATCTTGCTCTCTAAAAAGGGGAGTGTGTACATCTTTATGGCATGCCACTAATCCCAAAGTTGCCATGATAGAGGATGTGTTATTGGTAGCGGGTTCACAAGTTTGCACGTGGGCATTGGTTTGGCATTAATGCAAGGTGTGTGGTAGAATTTATGTTGATGGTTGATGAACTTCCACGACAGTCAAACATGAGAGTTATACAATAATTTTTCAGCAAGGTTATTTTTGACATGTGTCAAAGTAAAAGGCTTAGAATTGGTTTATTTTGAGTGGGTATATTTTTATGGTGGAGCATGATGCTATGAAACATGATAATTCTCTTTGGAGTGTGGTTGTGGGATCAACCAAAGTCGCCAAGGTGGAGATTGTTGAGTTTGACTTCTTTGTTTGTCCCATATTGGTTGGGAAAATAATTGAGGCAAAGCTCTTGCCTATATAAGGAGATTGTTACCTCCTTGTTTAATACACCAATACAAAGTCAAAATTTTGTATGACAAATTTAACCCTAGTTAAATTCCTTTTGAGGTGAGAGTTAGAGAGTTTGTTTTGGATATTTCTTTGTGGGTGTATTGCTGTATTAGGTGGGATTTTATAACAAGTTGTTTGCTTGCTTTTGGATTCCCAACTCAATATATACAATGGATACAAGCTTGTATTTCAACTGTAAATTTCAGCTTACTAGTCAATGGTTATCCTACTAAGTTTTTTAGGAGTACTAAAGGGATTAGGTAAGGGGACCCCTTATCCATATAGAATGCTTCAGTTGTTCACTACGAATAATTATATATTCTTATTTCATCACAATTGTAAGGATTTAAGGCTCAACCACCTTACTTTTTCTGATGATTTGATGTCATTTAGTGGTGCTAATCACTATTCTATTTCACCCTTATGAGAATCATTAAAGAATACACAAAAATTTGAGGTTTGAGGGTCAACGTTGATAAGATTTGCATCTTTTTTCCTTCTAATTTTCAAAATAAAGAACTTGGAAGTCAATCTGGTCTCAGGATACAAACTCATCCTTTCAAGTATTTAAGGATCCCAATTACAAATAACAAACTTGAGTTTGTTGACTGTCTTCCACTACTAGAAAGGCACAAAGCTAAAACCAATTCTTGGTAAAATATAACTTTATCCATAACAAGAAGGTTACAATTAATCTTAACAGTACAAAGAAAAATAGCCACCCATTGGATTGCTTATCTTGTCTTACCAAAGAAGATTATCAAGTAGTTAAAGAGATGTATAAAGTAGTTTCTATAGACTAGAAAACTTGGCCACTCCAAAAGGGCTAAGGTTAGATGGGATGAATTATGTCTGAAGAAAGAGGAAGGAGGGCTAGGTTTGACATCTCTATCTACTATGCAAAAAATACTTAAGGCTAAAAGGATATAGAGACTTTTCAAGGATAAATAATCCCTCTAGTTGAAATGACTTAATGAATATTACTTGAAAAGCACAAGTTTCTAGCAACTTGAAGTAAGTAAGGAGAATTCTTGGTACTTTAGATAGATGTTTAAACTCAGAAGGCATATTTACCCTTATATAAGTTGGCAGGTGGGAAATGGATAATCCTTACAGTTTTGTTATGATAATTGGATGCCAATTTATCAAATGTTATTTTTGAAATTAAGAATAACTGTTAAAGTAAAGGCAAGCTACATAATCTCATATGGAGATTGGAATTGTAGATAAAGAAGTACTAGTCATTTGTTAAACTTCCTAAATCATCAACCAGAGGGAGGGGACGTTAAGCTGACGTGGAATGAGGGAAACTTCAGCAATGCTTCCCACTATAACCTCTTTAGAGAAAATCAACCTAAAGTCCTATAGTATGAATTGATTTAGAATAAAAATATTTCTCCTAAAGCAACAATTATAAGCTGGTTGGCTATTAAGAATCAAATTAAAACCAAGAATAGGTGGGAGGGAATTCTAGGAACTGTAGCTGTCTATTTTGTAACACAAAATTGGATACAATCCCACATCTATTTTTTCAATGCAATTAGTCTTATATCATCTGGAAGAGAATATAAAACATAATGCAAA
Source organism: Erythroxylum brevipes (assembly GCA_027479065.1). Classification (NCBI taxonomy): domain Eukaryota; kingdom Viridiplantae; phylum Streptophyta; class Magnoliopsida; order Malpighiales; family Erythroxylaceae; genus Erythroxylum; species Erythroxylum brevipes. The sequence continues at coordinate 61,155,486 of JANIHY010000208.1, forward strand.
TGGATTGTGCATAGATAGATTACAGATATATGGTTACATATGCTAATAAAATGTGCAAGCACTTGAAACTAAATAAGATCATTCTAAAAACTCCATGTTGTTGTACCATCTATTCTCAATCAACAAGCTTCACAAAGGTTCAAGGAAGGAAGTTATAAAACCTAGAGATGTTATCATCAACAAGATTAGGGAAATCTTATTGGCACATGAAGTTCAATCCAAGATCAACCAAAGAATGAAAAACATATGGAGGATTTAAAATCAGAATGATATAATAATGTTACTAGCAATTGCTATTCTAGCATAGACTTGCTTAGTTAAATTTATGGCAACCTGCCTTTATAGTTCTTGCAGCTTTGTACTTGTATAAACTTCGCTTGTGTAAACAATTCTTATTCATTTTCTGAAGAAAAAAAAACACCTACAACGAAGACAAAGTTACAAAGGAAAATTAGTGAGGGTTCTTTTGTTTTTGAACGTTGTAAACAATTTGAAGGCATTTAAGGCGTCCCAAAGCAAAAGAAAAGACTAAAATATCCTTGGTGATCTATGAATCTTCATCTCTTTTCACTTATTCTAATTGTTAACGAATTCTAGCTCATTCCCTCCCTTTTTTTTTCTTACAAAGAAACTAATTGAAAAATTCCTCCTTTTTCTTCCTCATAAATAAGAAAGCCTACAAGATACCCCAAATATTGAAATTAACTAATTTCCCTTGTCATTTTCTTGTAACACGTTTACCCATCTTCTTTAATAAAAATGTCCTAATAAATCCTAATTGACCAAAAATCAAAATATAATGTATGTATACAAATTCATTAAAAGAAATTAATCACTATTATATATTAACAAAAATATATTATGGATAAATATCTATAGCTAGGATTCAATTAAGACTAATTAAGTATTAAAAGAACAAATTTTTACGTAATAAAACTAAACATAAACAGATAATAGAAGGCCTTAACAAAAATTAAAATAGTCATATGCAAGACAAAATGGGCGTATTTAAACTAAATTTGATTAGATGAAGTTACATGAAATAAATAAAGAATGAAAAAATTCCAATCTTAGCTATATCCAGCACATATAACTAAACTACGTAGAAATGAAATAAATGAACCAAAAATAAATTAGTCCAATGATCAAATGAAGTTAGTGATTCCAAAAAATTCTTAAATAGACTTAAAATCTTGAAGAGCTCTCAAGGTTTAGGACTTTAAATTAAAAATAAAAATAATTCGATTAAAGATTAGAGAGATTATAGGACAAAATTTATATAACTAGAATAGGAATCCTAGAGAAGTATTGATGCAATTAAAGCTAATTCTAGAGAGCTACGTAGAGATATTTATTGGAATGAGAGATGAAATGAGAGACTTAGAGAGATCTTTTGTTTTTTTGTATAATCTTAGAGATGTATGTAAATTTTAAACTAAATATTGATATAAGATACTCAAAGAGTCAAAGGATCCAACTATAGGTCTAGATGGGCATCTAAATTTTAAACTGAATTTAAAAGCAAAGACTGAGAGGGGTATTTTTCTATTTAACTACAAGCCTAGAGGGGTATGTAGGGTAGACCGCAATTAGAAATTTGGAGGTATATTTAAGGTTTAAACTAAAAGTTGGGATTAGAGATTTTAAGGGCATCCAAATATTTACTTATTAGCTAGAAAGGTCCCTAAGGCTTAGATTGAAAAATAAAATTAGAGACCTATAGGGTACCTAGATATTTTGCAATGAGACTAGAGATGTATATAGGGTCTTTTAACCAAAAACTAAAATTTGAGACCTGAAGGGGTATTCCAGTATATAAAACTAAAATGTTAAATCCTAAAAGGTGTGTAGGGATTTGAACTAAAATGAAAAGAGTGACCTAAAGGAGTATCTAGGTATTTAGAAGAAAATTAGAAAAAAACTAGAGAGAAATCTAGGTATTTAACCTAAAATGAAAAGAGAGGTCTAAAAGGGCTCTCTAATATTTTTAAAGTGAAATTTAGAAACCAAGAAAGAGGTGTCTAAGGTTTTGACCCAAAATCAAAAAGAGAGACCTAAAATGGGTTAAAACTAAATTAGATATTAAATATTAACATGTTAGCTCGATCCAAATTATACCAACAGGGTTAATGAGGTCTAAACTGGTTATTGGGTAGCGGTGAAATCGGAAAGGCTTAAAATTTTTTTTTAAGATCTTCCAAAGTATTTGACATAGGTGACAAAGGCTCCTTCCTATTCTTCCCACTTCCCTAATTGTTTTTAAAATGTCTAAGTTATGTCTCCTTTCTAGTTATAGATTTCCCTTTCTTCATCCTTTTGAGCTTAAAATCTTATCTAATATAACCTAGGATTTTTCTTAACCTTTTCACCTTATATTTTTCTAATTGTGATAGTTCCTTTAATTTCATCATAGACTAAGTAAGGTGCGAATTTTTATTATCTAATTTTTTTTCACCTTCGCTCTTCAAATCTCTGATTTTGGGCAAGGTCAGTAACTTTTAAAACATGATTGACTGTATGGCTATAACAAAGAAAATGAATAATCACTTTGGTCAGAAAATATAATAAAGAAAATGAACTTAAACAACTAGATTCGTCAAAATCCTTATACATCATTATATAGAAAATTAATTCTTCGTCACGATTGAGAATAAGAACTAACTTCACTAATAACGAATTAAAAAAACACTACAAAAAAACAATAGATTCTCCGACGTTTTCACTAGTGAAACGTCGCAGAAAACTCTAACATTTCCTGACATTTTAAAAACGTCAGGAAATGTGAGAGTTTTTTGCGACGTTGTGCTCAGACGTCGCGAAATGTAGGAAGTAATTGAGACGTTTTAGTATTGAAACGTAGCCAAATACATCTAACGACATCTTTATGAAGTAAACGTCGTGGAAGTGTTGGTGAAAATTTAAAAGAACTCAGTTTTTTTTTCATTTGGGTTTCAATATTTTGTCTTCTTCAATAATCTAGCCGCCTCCCGCCTCCCATACGTACTCCTCTCTGCACTGAATACATCTACAGACCACCTAAACATTATTTTGCTCAACGTCGCCGCCCCACTCGTCGTCTAGAGCTTCATTTGTCTTTCTTATTTCGTTCAACGCGCGTTTGGGTATAGATATATTTGTCTCTTTCTTTTGTCGTCTCACGATCGGATTATTCTCCCTCTCAAAATCACGCGACATCTGTGCTCATGGCTGGATTCCATCTCTCTCGAGCCACTTTTGACCGTTGATTTGTCTTCTTGTTGTTGATGTTTGCGTGGCTTGTCGAAGTGCTTCTGTCTACTATTGTTTTGTCTTCTCAAAGTGCTTCTGTCTTTTGGTGGAGTTAAGTCATTCAATATTTGTGCTCGATGATTTAATCTGGTGTTGAGAGTATTTTTGCATTTGTTTTTATTATCTGTGGTACATTTGGATTTGCATTGTGTTATAGTAGTTAATTTGTATTTGCATGGTGGAGGTAATTCATTCAACATTCTGCCTTTGAAGTGTTCAACAAAAGTTTAGTGGTTTTCTTAATGTGATATAGTTATTCAGTAGTTTTCTTACACACATTTGAGATGTATCGCCTCATTATTAGTCTACTTTTCCATATTTAATTAGACAATGATGTAGTTGAAGATGGTTTGAGGCAACTATAGAATGACAATGATGTGAGGACTTTGATATGTGCAATTGAGGTGAGAAAAATAAAGACAGTGTAGGTGATTATGGATGGAGAGAAGTACCCTAAGTTAAGTAAACTTATTGAACCTGAGGTTAATATTCCAATTGAGGTAATTAGGGATGATGAGGAGGAGGAAGGTTTACCAGCACTTGAAAATGTTTCCTCAAATCCACCCATGTTAGCAACATCTAAAACATAGACATGAAGCATAAAATGATTTAGACGACCTATTATACCGTAAAAGCCAATCAACAGATATGTTGTTAGGAGATTGTGGTGTACTGATGTTGAGAATATTGACTTAGGTGATGATGATATTAATATTGTTGATGATGATCTTGGTATGAGAAGAGGAAGAAGAAGCCTAAATATATGTACTTTTCTCATCTAGTTTAGATGATGTGAGACTTATTTTGAAGCAAGGAATGATATTTGATTATGTTTGTACATTTAGAAAGGCTTTGAAGAACATGATTGTTAAGATGGGATTTGATTATGTTTGTATAAAGAATGAAAGGCCAAAAGTTAATATAGTGTGTAAGAAGAAATATGGATGAAGAATATATGCAAGCCTTACATAAGATACAAATGTATTTTAAATTAAGACATTTCACGATTCTCATTCTTACTGAAGATTATTTTATAGTACAAATTTGATTAGTAGCAGATTGTGATACTTGTTATGCAAATATGTGCAAACATGTTTGGTGCTATAATTACATAATGTGAATATAACCTAAATATAGATGTATGTAGGTGCCATATTCCTTAGATTGTAGATTTTTAGTAGAAATAGAATGGGGCATTGAAGAACATAACCAATAACACAGTATCATGTTCCTACCATATTCATTAATCTTCATTCACTTCTTATAAAGTTATAGTAGATGGACTCATTTATTCTCCATATTTGCTCCTTTTCCTTGAAGATGTAGAAACAAAACCTAGCATATAATATAACTCATTTGTATTATTAAATCCTCCAAAGATATCTAAAACATAAGCATAATGCTATAAAAAAATCTGATTACCATGCGTCACTTTTTCAAGATACATTCAAATAAAAATAGAATTATTCTCCATAGGTTTGAGTCTATTCTTGCTACTGCTACTACAACTTAAACTAAACTAAAGGTCTAGCAATATTGTGAAAACTTCAGCTTATTCATGATTTGGATGCTGACTTGGATAGAAAAAATCCCTCAGCTTCATGTATTCTATAACTAATTTAGTTCATTTCTGACTTGTGTAAATGTTAATCAAGTTAATATAATCATTAGAACTAAAAGTTTGTTGTTTGGTTATAAATTAGAGGAGTTAATTTGTACCTATGTACTGTTATAACAACAAAAACATTTTCTGAATTGTAGGTTACTTTTGCTTGTTTATTTTTGGTAAAATCATAGATGTATGGGTAAAATCATATTAGTAGAACCCTTGTCCCAGCTCACTGGTTGTTTAGTTGTCTTGTGGCCAACGGTATTTTTACTCTAGCTTTTGATCTTGTCTGAATTGGGATGTCCAATTAGGTTTTTAGGAATTTATCCTTATTACTGATTGTTTGATTTATAAAAGCTTATTACCTTCTAACAAAAAAAAAGCAACAATAACTGTAAAATGTAATAGTAAAAACTGCTGATAGTGTATGCAACAAAGCAAAAGAATAAATGGATGCCAACAATGAAGTTTTATTCTAAGGTGAAGGAGTTGTAATCTGTACAAAAGTTAAGTGATAGAGCAACTTAGGTTGAGGAATCTCATTTAGCCACTCTCTTGCTTCTAGAATTTTAAAGAGTAACTTCAAGTGACATTACCAAACAAGTAGGTGAATGACACATGCTATATGGTAAAGCAAATCTAGTTGACTACACCAAAATAAAAAAGATGTTTGAGAGTTCCATTTGCATGCAGAAAGAGTTCATCTCATAATTATTGTGCAATCAGGTATTTTGTGGGTTTCAGTCCACGTTATACAATATGTCTATATGTTTAGTTTGATGATATTATATCATATATACTTGGAATGGGGAAAGAGATATGGAATAGGAAACAAAGTAATGAAGCCGTCGGTTGATACTTAAATTCTAGGTTTCTATCTACCCCAAAATTTCCTATTTGAAGATTAATAAGGATCTGTACAATTGCACCTTAAACACACAAGACACAAACTAAGTTCTCTATTGCCTTGTAAGAAAACAAAAAAGACCATGTTAAAAGTTATGTACAACAACCAAAACCGATGCTGTTATGTTTTTGAGAATTCAAATTAGATTTTGTAAGCTTGGTCCATTTTAACTAGATTAATTATTGGATTATTTATACTTTATTATGGAACACTTCCTTTTTTAGTCTTAAATTTATAATTAAAATTAGTTCAATTAAAAACAATAAGTTATAGATAAAGAGATGGAGAGTGAGAGTAATGGATCATTGGTTTATTTGTTTAATTGTTAGTAAAATGTATATTACATGCATTTTCAATAGTTAAATTCCAATTCTATAATTTACAGCATATAATATTATATAACTACACTTTCCACTTATTATCTTGTAAAACTTTTAGGGTTAATTTTTTTCCAATTTGGTTAATAATTTTTTAAATTAACTATTTGGTCCTCAAAATTTGCCAATATTTTGGATAATAGTCGATACAAGATGGTACCATTGAAAGCAATCGATACCAACCAATATTCATAACCGATAAGGTGCTAATATTTTGAGGATCATTCTCCGAACTATATGTGTACAAAACGGTACTCATAAAGTTGTCGTAGAAAGGCTTTAGGCATTTGCTTTATTAAGAACAATCCATTCCATATATAGAAAATAAAGACTTCATGATATGCCAAAGAATATAATAAAAGAGATGATATTGAAAATTGCGGTTAAATTAATTTAGACTATATTGGTCCATTTTATATTAGTGAGACATTTATTATTTTCATTTTGTTGAGTAATTGTTGGAGGTTTTGTGCTATGGGTGATCCTATTATTGGATTCCAAATATTTCTGTATTTGGAAGTTCTTTCAATCTTAATCTAATGGTGTCATTTGTGCTATGGGTGATCCTATTATTGGACCTGAATATTTCTGTGCTTGAAAGTTCTTTCAATCTTAATCTAATGGTGTCATTTGGTAATGGGTTGCTATGCTTCTTACAGTATTTGTGGTTAGAGTGATTACAACAGGTGATATTGTTTAACATTTTTCAACTTCATATATGCTATT
>JANIHY010000208.1:61237376-61247878 GCA_027479065.1 Erythroxylum brevipes
ATCAAACTCCTGAAACAAAAAAGACATGAAGGAGTTTAGGATAAAGAAGACAACTTTACAGTGATTTCAATCCTGTTTGAAAATGGGTATCTCTAAATTTGCAATTTTTCCTTCCTCTGATAAAGCATTGGAACATCTCACAAGATTTTACATACCTTCTTGAGAGACATAGCAATAGGAGTAGGGTTCGGTCGAGATTGGCGTCGAGTAATGACCTGGTGCACTGGAACGCGCGCTCCTGCATTGGACCAGGCATATCTGCTGTTCTCAGCAGTATTTTCAACTCAACGGCTATCGCCGCTAGCTTGGCCTCGCCGAACGGCGATTTCATCACCGGTAGCACCGATAACATGCGCGTGGGAGGACAGTGCACCAATTCTCTTTTGCATCGAAGCCTCTTTCCATTCTCTAACTCTGGTCTTTTCTCCATGAAATGAAAGTCGAAATAAGTCGGTGAGTCCAAGAGAGCGAGAGAGGAGGACAGATACTGGAAGCTTGCCGGTGGGTTGTTAGATGGTGTTTGAAAATGTTTAAAATGTTACTTTGACTAGGCAAGTGTCCTATTTGTCTGTGTTTAAGAATGACAAGTCAGAATATTGCTTCTTTGTGTTCTTTAGGATGCCAAAAAAGACAGTGAGTAAAAGATTTGATCAGGTAAGTCTGCAGGGGCTACAGAGATTGAGATACTAATAATGGCATGTGTTTGACAAGGATAAGATTGACGGGTATAGTGAGAGAAATTTCTTGTGAGCGAAAAGGTGACGGGTATGTTTAGTAAGTTTATTGTTAGCAGAGATTTCGGCGTGGGCTCAACCGGAGCACTGGAGAATATGTCTCCCAATGACCTGGAGGGTCACCAGGCCAAGAAGGAGCGTACTCAGAAGCGTGATGACTATCAGCCCCAGCTGAAGCAATCCTACATCACGGCGGTAACAGGGGGCCACACGGAAGTTGGAGATGAGGAGACATCTGCTTGGCCAGAGGAAGTGTCAGTTGACGATGAAGACGGGGATATCACGGCGATCTTCGATGAGCAGGGAGGCAGCATCTTGCTATCTCCGACTCTGAAAGGCAAGCTGGACAAACAGTGGGAGAAAGTGGTGATCCTGAAGGTGCTGGGCCGTCGGGTTGGTTTCACCGTGCTCAGTAACCGACTGCATTTACTATGGAAGCTGCGTGGAAGCATGAAGATGGTGGACCTCGATAACGACTTCTTTCTGGTTAAATTTCAAGAGAAAGGAGATTATATACGAGTACTTACTAAGGGTCCATGGACGATCTTCAGACAGGTGATCGCCGTCCAACGATGGAGTCCGTACTTCCGTCCCTCCCAGGCCGTGATAACCCGCGCTGTCGTCTGGATTAGGATTCTAAACTTACTGATAGCACGCTACCATCCACAAATTCTCGAGGCTCTGGGGAACCTTGTGGGGCACACGGTTAGCATAGATGAGGCAACACTGCATGTCAACCGTGGGAAGTTTGCCAGACTTGCCGTAGAAATCGACTTGAACAGTCCCCTGAGGCCTAGCGTCGAGCTAGATGGAGAAACACTGCTCATTTCCTACGAAGGGCTCCCACAGGTGTGTATAAAGTGCGGCGTTGTAGGCCACTCTCCCAGTGCATGTGTCAAGAACGTTCTTGCAGAGGCTAACACATCAACGCCGACTGGCAGCATGAAAGTAGATACGACAGTGCCTAGAGGACCGTTGGAGGTGACAAGAGGCAACCGGAGACGGTGGCTACTAATGGCTTTGGGCCGTGGATGAATGTCCAACGTCAAGGCTCATGTTATGCAGTATTATTAAATGAAGCTGTTGTTGAGGATGCGACAGCCACCAACGTGGAGGGGACTATAGAAGGGCCCCCAATTGGTTTTGGACAAAGACTGAATTTGTTTAGCTTTCATGGAACTGGACAGTCCACGAATCAGTCCAGGGCACCTAAGCCTGCTGAGCGATCAAGGAAGTCTAAATTGAATGCTAAAGGTAAAGCTATCTTGGATCAACCCACGACCCGGGAGGATAAGGGACAGATCAGTGAGAGTAAAGAAAAAGAATCCGACCCGCCTTCTTCAATTCGCCTTAAACCCACGACCTCTGAGAGGAACCTCGCAGTCATAATACCGTCCCACTCAGAAATGATCTGTGATAACCAGATCATAGCGGCCCAGCCCCAGGTGACCGAGGAGAGGCCTCAGAGTATGGAGGGGTTGGAGGATCCCAGGGAAGCCTCTAATATCCCAAAATTCCCCCCTTTGGATCCTCTCGATATCGTGATGGACTCGGTTGGGCAGAAGGAATTACTGGGCCCATGCTCGAATGAGGAAGAGATACTGGCCCTTGATGCCGGGGAGCACAGGGATGAATACATCGGGAGGCCGGTAGATGACTCGAGGTAGGTTTCCTTTCTACTATCTTTTTTATGTCAATTATATTCTGGAATTGTCAAGGAACAGGAGGGGCAAATTTTCAAACCCTCCCGTGTAACTATACTCGTAGTTATAAACTAAGCATCTTGGCTTTGATGGAATCCCATATTAGTGGAGATCGGCCCAGGCTGTTATTCTTGCCTTAGGATATGATTTTTCCTTTAGAATTGAAGCAGAAGGATTTTCGGGAGGTATTTGGTTACTTTGGGAAGAGGCTTTTGATATCTCTGTCGTCATAGCGCATAGGCAATTTTTGCATGCTTCTGTTAAGCATAGGTCTCATTCCTTTGACCTTACCGTTGTGTATGCCAGTCTGCAAGTTTCCTCACAGTCCAGTCTATGGGTCGCGCTCACCTGGCTAAGCTGGAGAGCTCGAACAAAAGGGGAGGAGCCCTCACGACTCCAGTTATGAGTAGACGTTTTAGGGATTGGGTGCATCATTATGGGCTCCACAATTTAGGGTACGTAGGGTCTAAATTTATTTGGAGGAGAGGGCAGGTTCAGGCTCAACTCGATCGTGTGTTTGGTTTGTCTGCTAGGGTTCAGCAGTTTCCCCACACAGTCAACCAGCATCTTCCTTTCCTAGGTTTTGATCATAGGCCTATGCTCCTCCATCTCTTCCCGCCTCCGCCGAGACCTCCTGGCACATCACCATTTCGGTTCCAGAATGCATGGTTAACACAGTCAAGTTTTCAGGAGGTACTCGATGCGTATTGGAACCCGATGGAGGAAACGATGAGCCACTCCTTATCCTAATTCTCCACCCACCTTCAGCAATGGAACCGACATGTATTCGGTAACATTTTTCATAAAAAAAAAGCTCATTGCCAGACTAGAGGGGATTCAGCATGCCATGATGGACGGTACTCAGGACTCGTTGCTAGCGTTGGAGGACAAGCTCAGCAGCAAGTTATTACAGGTTATGTGCAAGGAGGAGATGTATTGGCATCAGAAAGCCAGATGCGAATGGCTTTCACAGGGGGATCAGAACACCAAGTATTACCATACGATCACCCTTTGCAAGCGGAGAAAGCTGCGTATCGAGCGGCTCATCGACTCTGAGGAGAATAGTGTCTCTGATTCGGATCAGCTGCGTCACCTGGTCACAGGCGCCTTCCCACCTCTTTCAGAGGCCCAAGTCCAGGACCTTGATCGTCCTGTTCAAGCTAATGAGGTAAGAAGAGTTGTTTTCGTGATGCATCCTAACAAGGCCCCCGAAGTCGATGGTTTTAATGCTCTCTTTTTCCAAAAACAATGGGGGAAGGTAGGGCCGGCGGTGGTGGATTTCATCCAGAAAGTTTTCAGAAAGGAATGTTGGGAACACGATTTAAATCGCACGCTCCTGGTTCTTATCCCGAAGACCCCTTCCTCGACGCAGGTCTCTCAATTTCGGTCGATTAGCCTGTGCAATGTGATGTATAAGATTGTTTCAAAAGTTCTGGTGCACCGGCTGAAAACCCACATGGACCACCTAGCTGCAGCAACCCAATGCAACTTTATTTTGGGCAGGCATATCACAGATAATATTATTATCACCCAGGAAGTGATCCACTCTACGAGGAAGAAGACCGGTAAAACCAGATATCTGGCCATCAAAGTAGATCTCGAAAAAGCATATGACCGCCTTCGCTGACAGTTTATTTAGGAGACGTTGGAGGATATTGGACTTCCGGAGACTTTAATTTGGGTGATTATGCAGTGTGTTACAACTACTTCTCTGAAAGTTGTCTGGTAAGGTGCAACCTCTGAGCCCTTCCGGCCTACGCGCGGTATCAGGCAAAGAGACCTACTCTCACCTTATCTTTTTGTGCTATGTATGGAGAGACTGGGCCATCTCATTTCTTCGGCGGTGGCCAGGGGGGTATGGAAACTGATCAAGCTGGGCCGCACGGGACCTCCCATATCTCACCTCTTCTTTGCCGATGATCTAGTGCTTTTGCGGAAGTTGAGAACCGTCAGACTCTAGAAGAGTTCTGCAGAGCGTTCGGGCAGCAAGTGAATAAAGCCAAAACCTGGATTTTTTTCTCTAAGAACGTTTCTAGAAAAATTGCTCGGCGCCTAAGCCAAAGGCTCCAGGTTGCTAGCATGTCCAATCTCGGCCGGTATCTAGGGATTCCCTTGATCCACGAGAGAACGAGCAGGCGCACCTATCAACATATACTGGATAATGCTCAGAAGAAACTTACAGGATGGTGAGCCAGGATGCTATCTCTAGCGGGTAGGGTTACGTTAACCTAGGCCATCCTTTCAGCATTGCCTCCTTACATTATGCAAACAATTCGACTTCCGCGTCAATTGTGCGACGACATGGAAAAACTTATGCACGAATTTATCTGGAGATCCTCACCGGACCACTGAAAGATGCATCTGGTCAAATGGGAGTCGGTGTGTAAGCCTAAAGAGGCAGAGGGTTGGGCATTAAACGCATTCGGTCCATGAATGATGCATTACTGGCTAAATTGAGATGGGGCCTGTTCACTAAACCTATAACCCTTTGGGTTCAGATCCTACGGGCTAAATATCGTCTCGATACTACGCATCTTTCCCTAACGCTCTCCAGGTCAGGGGCTTCGATAGTTTGGAAAGGGATTTCGGCGTCTTGGAGTTGGGTTCGAAATGGGATCCAATGGAATTTGGGGAACGAGAAGCAGATCTTATTTTGGATGGACAATTGGTTAGCCGGTTGGGGACCTCTTATTCAAGTGGTGTCCTCTTCGATCCTAAGCACCCTTAGGTTGGCCACTGTAGCGGATCTTACGACTGAATGAGGCGATTGGCTCTGGCATGAGTTTCAACAGTATCTCCCGACCTCGGCTTGCATGGCACTTGCGCAATTATGCCTTATTGTCGAGACTATGGGGGAGGATAGTTTGCAGTGGGCCCCTACCCCCACGGCAAGTTCACAGTGACGTCGGCGTATGGATTAATCGAGGGCCAACCTATAGTCCGCCGTCGCAAGCTGTGGGAGATTATCTGGAAATGAGCGAGCCCACAGCACATTCGGTCATTTCTCTTGCTCATTGCTAAACGCAAACTACTGACGAACTAACAACGCATGTCTCGACAAATTGCCACCTACAGTAGCTACCACTTCTGTGGGCAGGAAGAGACCACTGCCCAAGTGATGCGGGACTGCTCGGGGGTTAAAGCACTCTGGTGTAATTTTACTCCGGAAGTGGTAGATACGGGTTTTTTCCAGCAGGAGTTGGAAGCGTGGTTGTCCTGGAACCTCACGAAGCCAGCTCAAGTGCATCAGGAAGCGTGGGCCACGATCTTTGGGGTCTCTTGTTGGTTCCTTTGGAAATGGAGAAACAAGCCAGATTTTGTCTGGCCGAAAGAGGGACACCGACTTGTCATAGATTAGGTGGTGTGGATTGCACGAGCCAGGACATTGGAAAATTTTGTTTTCCTAGTACAGGGCGTACCAGTGGGTACTTTCGTGGGGTGGACTAAGCCTCCAACGGGATAGGTGAAAGTCAATTCTGATGCGTGGAACTCGGGTTCCTACACGATCTCCTCGGGGGGACTAATTCGCGATTGGCACGGGGAGTGGCGAGGGAAGCTTCCAGCAGCACCTCGCTAGGGGTTCACCATTAGCTGCGAAACTTTGGAGGGTTCACTCGGGCCTTCAGCTAGCTTGGGACCTGGGATATCGCCAAGTGGTGGTCGAAGTCAACTCACTTGAGATCATTAACATTCTCTCCGCTCCACCAGTGATACTAACAAAGGTTTCTTTTTTGGTGACAGGGATTTTGCAGCTGTTGCAACGGGCGTGGACAATACAGCTCTAGCATGTATACCGAGAAGAGAACCAGTGTGCAGACAGCCTCGCTTGCCTCGCTGGATTATTCAGACCGGGCCTATATATTCTCCAAGAGCCCCCTTTTGGCATTCAGGAACTTCTCAACCATGATGCACTAGGCACAGTATAGCTCACGATGATGATTTAGTTTGTTTTCTCTTGTAAATAATAATAATAATAATAATAATAATAATAATAATGGCATGTGTTTGCCCCCTTAAAATGATATTGTTTTACTGTAATTGATTTGTTCGGACTTAACCGGGCCGGCCTTCTAAGTACGAACCCCGATGGGATGACACTTTGATTCAGCCCTTTTTGAGTTGAATGGACACATACTGTATAGGTCAGAGCACTCGACCTAAATACAGTCACCAGTTAACCATTATATGCATTGCATTCTTCAATAATATAGCATAGGGAAAAGAATGATTGGAGTATAAATAAAGAGAGAGACCATGTAATTTCAGTTTCCACTTTCCACGCACTTGGAATCAGAAGGGTAAGGGCAGAAGAAAGAGTGTTCAGTATATGACAGCACATACCGCAGTGTGTCAACAAAAATATAAATGGTACGTGCGTGTACCAAAATATGAAGGTAATAACATAGTCAAAATGTGAGCTCTCCAGAAAAAAGTGTATCAACAGGGGATAGATGAGTTTCTTGGGTATCCATTTTTGCTTCTGAATTCCAATTTGTGCTAAGGGTGGATTTCACAAAGCCTGCATCTCCAAACCGGTACCCTTTTCGGTGGATTGGTTGGGCTCCCTATTTTCATTCTCAGAGCTCATCTCTTGAACCGGGGGAGGATTAACGATGGTCATTGGCACGGCAAAGTTGTCCGATAGACGGCCCTTCATCCCCCTGTGTTCCTGGCACAAAACACAGCAGTGCATACAGAAGTGGACCAGGCATGGATCGCACGGCGGGTTCTGGTGACTCCTGGTAAGCATAAATTATATTATACATTTTTAAAAGTAATCATTTAATAATTTAAAATATTATTGGATAATTCAGAGTTACTTCAGCACAAGCAACTATGACACAGATTTTTGGTATGTACCATACGTGAGCAACATATAATTAATAATGTCTTGTGTGTCTCGTCCTTGTTTCACAAAGGAGTGAAAAGGGTGCAACGAGAAACTAGAGAACTTGTTGCAAAGGTCACAAACGTCATAAAGAAGAGATAACTCAATGAAAACACCAAAAATGTCATAGACACGAATATGAAATAATGGATAAGGAGTGACAAAATTCAGAGTTTTAAGAGAGAAAACTTAACTAAATCTTTTATTCGTAAAACCTTAAATAATTAAATAAAGTAACAATAATTATACATAAAATATAATATTATTTAAATTTAAAACACCATACAGAACTAATTTATCAAAATTACTTATAATCTCACACATATTATTTTTTAAATAAAAGGAGTAGAATTTTAACTCTTTCACATACGACATAATATTTAAAATCACTAATTTTTATAATTTACACTAATTTATCTCAATAATAGAAATTTAACCTTTTGACCTGCGTCATGCAACTTTTATGATTAGTCTTATTGAACTCTATTTCTATAGATGTGTAGTAACCTTGATATTTTATTTCACCAAAATCTTGACGTCACAAAAATTCTATTTTACATGATTCAATGTGTCCTACCTTGAGTTTTAGCCCTTTACATCTCTTTACCTTGAGTTCAATTTTGGTATTTCTCTTGACTTTTTCAAGTTTTTTGGAAGATATTTTCATCTTTGTTTCTAATGGTTAGAGCACAACCAATTCTTTCAATCGTATCTCCTTAGATGCCTGACGATCTTTCTCACTTTATACTTGACTATTTTGTTCTAATGCTTTCTTCTTGATATTATTATATTCCATCCCTTGAACTATAATTTCTAGTTGCCTAAATAATTGTTGCAGGCTGTTTTAATATTATGGAACAATTATGAAAAATAAATTAAATTCAATTTAAAAGAATTCAGAATAAATAATGTATGATGTAGTCTTTTAAAATAATGTTAGACAAATAAATTAAATTTTATCTAATAAAGACTTGGAAAAGACATTTGTGACACCTTTTGCCGATTTATTTAACATATATTAAAAAACAACAGCAAAGATTTATCCTAAGGTCAATGTGAGAATAAATCCTCTTTAACTAGCCTAACTATTTATTTAGCAAATATCAAGTGATCTAATGACCACAGGATCAATGGCAATGCTTTAAAAAACAAACAACAGCTTCGCGGTCTTTGGCAAAATGTGAAGCTATTGGAGTAAAAATAACTCAAATTTTAATTTTAAAAATAATTAATTTTATTTTAAAAAATTGTACCTAATTAAAATTTTAAAAATAAACTTAAAAGAGAGCTTAAATTCAACTTAATAAATAATTGTAGAAAAGTAAATTCAAATTAAAAATCTATCCAATTTACGTATAAAGGTGAGCTCATTTTTTATCAAGAGTGACAAATTAGACATACCCTACTTGAAGAAAATACTGTCTACTACCATTAATGCAGCTAAATATTATTTTTTATTTGTTTGAGAGTGATTAAAAGTGAGACTGATTAGTATTAATTAACTATGATAATTAAGGAAAAATAGTTATAAAAATATTTTTAAATTTATTGCAAAATTAAGCATATTAATTTCAAATATAATCACATAAAAATTATAGTTGCATGAGTTGAATTGAACATAAAAGTGATGTAGTAGAGACCCAATTACAAAACTAATTCCAAGAACATAAAAATTCCGAGTGCAATTATATAATTGTTAAGCACTGATTAATAATTTATTAACCAAAATTTTAATATATGTAATATTATATATTTTGAATAAATTATTTAATAGATTAATAATTTAAATTTCTAAGACGAGTTACAATCGCCTGACAGAATACAGAGTATTTAGGGTTATAATTTTCTGTGTGTATGCTTCTCCAATTGGAGGCATATTTATACATGTACAACGTCCTACTCTGATTTGGAATATAATTATATATGGAATATAATTAATACTAATTAGTATGCAATTATACTCCTAAAATCACTCCTAATGTTAACACTCCCCCTCAAGTTGGTGCAAAGATATCGATCATGCCCAACTTGTCAATTGCTTCATGGAACACTTTTCCAGAAACAGTTTTCGTGAGAACATCTGCCAATTGATCTTCAGATCTTACAAATGGAAAACGTATGATCTTCTTATCAAGTTTTTCCTTTATGAAGTGACGATCAACTTCAACATGTTTGGTTCGATCATGTTGCACAGGATTTTGTGCAATCTCAATTACAATTTTATTATCACAATAAAGATTCATCAATTTTCGATACTGAATTCCAAGATCCTTCAAAACATTTTGGATCCATAATAGTTCACATACGACATGAGTCATACCTCGAAATTCTACTTTTACACTTGATCTTGCGACAATCTTTTGCTTCTTGTTTCTCCAACTAACCAGATTACCTTCCACAAATGTAGAGTCCGAAGGTGGACTTTCTAGTTGTCTGATCTCCTGCCCAGTCAGAGTCTGCGTATCCTTAAACCTCTAAAACATTTTTTTTTCGAAAATAACAATCCTTTACTTGGAGCCCCCTTTAAGTACCGTAACACTCAATATACTACATTCATATGTTCTTCACTTGTATTATACATAAATTGACTTAAAACACTAACAACATAAGCTATATCTGGTCTCGTATGTGACATATATATTAATTTCCCATCTAACCTTTGATAACGACCAGTATCTGTAGGAACTTGATTAGGGTAGATTCTGAGAGCGTGATTCATTTCTATCGTGTTTCAACTAGTCTACAAGCAAGCATCCCAATCTCACTTAGAAGATCAAGAACATATTTTCATTGTGACTGTAAAATTCCTTGCTTTGACCTTGCCATTTCAATGCCCAAAAAATGTCTAAGCTCTCCTAAATCCTTCATTTCAAATTGAGTAGCCAAACATTCTTGCAGTAACTTCATTTCACATGGATCATCTCCAGTCAAGATCATATCATCAACATATACAATCAAGGCTGTTACTGTTGGGCCCCAAATTTTTATTTTCTTGAAGTTATTAAGCATGAATTATTTTTGAATTATGATTTATGGTATAGTTTGATTTTATTGAGAATATTTATGGAAAATTGGGATTTAATTGAGTTTAGTATGGAATAATATGTGTTTATGGAATAAGTGTTAGGAAGAGTAAAAATGGTTATGAAAAGGGGAAATATGATTAAGGGCAAATTG
>JANIHY010000208.1:61616804-61632074 GCA_027479065.1 Erythroxylum brevipes
ATTTTATAGATTTAAAATAATATTAACCCGTCAACAATAATAAATATATTATTATTGTGAGGCTCTTCTTTTGTAATCGAAAATTCACATATTTTAATCACGAGAACAGTCTTTTCGTAAAATGTAAAAAAATACTATATATAATTAGTAAGCCTTTTCGAAAAGTTACGCGAATTTGCCTTAATTTTCATACTTAAACAAAGTATATAGTTTTTAAAAATAGAATTTTGTAAAAAAAACAATTACACTAATTAAACGCTAAATAATTAAATTAAAATAATTTTTAGATAAGCTGTTTAATTTAATTTAATTTAATTTAATTAATTTTAACAAAGTCAACTGTATAATAATGGTAAAAACAGGACAAGACAAATTGTAGTGTTTTAAGTTTTAGGTGGCTAAGTGATTAAGGTTATAGCCAAGCCGAACCGTAAGATGTTAGCGTAGTTCATGTAGTTGTCGGTGGTCTGTGAAAGCTAACTGCAAGCTGAGCAAAGCTTGACTCACTCTCAATCTCATCTCTTTTAATCATCTTTCTTCTTCGCTTCTTTTCTACGACATCTGTAGATGCTAACACATTCTCTTCTTCTTTGCTACATCTCTTCTTCTCTCCATCTCTTTAAGAGGTAAGTAACTAACTGAGACCCACTTACACCGCTCTCTTTTGGAATTGTGTTTTGCTATTGCTTTCCACTCAATGTGATTTGTCATTCCTGGTATTCCTGGAGGAGGTGGTCTCCTTAACTGTTGTTAGATTTGATCCATTCTCATTCCCTCTGCTTGAGATTTGATGCGCTATCTTTTGATTCATTTCAAGTTCGATCCACTCTCTGACTACCGCTATCTTCAGATAAACAAAGTCTAGATTTTGCTTCAATTTCTTCCTTTTGGGAAATTTCCAACCAGTTCAAGCTCGCTTATTTTATTATAATTTTAAAAAATTGAATCTTTCTTGTGAATGTCTACAAGGGCAGAGTACTTTGGCTTTAGTTTTACTTCTTGGTTGATTGGCATTGGATTCGTTTTAAGATTTTAGTGGTTTTTACATGGTTTTAGTTCAATTGAGCTCAAATTGGGGAAGCGATTAGTGGCTGCTTTCCTCTGATCTGACACCAAGTTTTGCATTGGGACTTTTGTTCTGGCAGAGGATTTTGATGCTTTGACTGTGTAAAACAGGCAGATCTGGGGAGGGGCAAGGTTTTGAACTGATTTATTTGTGTTGGGAATCTGGAAGTTAAGTAAAACTGGCGACCACACTCGCTTGGAGGTTGGCTGCCAGCAATGGCAACGGCCTTGCCGCAAATGATACGGTAAAGTTCACACCTTTGCTTGTTTATGTACTCTGAGCATGAGATTCAGATACTTATGCTGATTCTTTGTATCTTGATTGATGTGGTACGGGCTGGATCTCAGTGATCTGATAGTTGCTCATTGGTGTATCTGATTCTTTATTGGACTGTAGTGGAGTTACTAAAGAAGACGTATTTAATGTTCTTTTTTGTTTTCCTCTGGTAAGAAGACGCACAAAGTTCCTGGAGATGCTGCTTTTCATTGCTAATTTCTGATCCCAGTTTAGATACTGAACCAGAAATAGGTGGCATTTCTGATATATATTCTGTCCCTCCCCCTCACATCTATCAAAATAGAAAAAAATGGAAAAGGGATCACATACGTTGAAATTCTCCATGTCTTTGATCAATGTTTTGTTTGGTAGATGTGTATGAATAAATCTACATTCTCCCTTTTCATGGTTTCAGGAAAAAAATGTTGATGCAAGACTTCAAGATTCAGAGCCCCTTACTCCACACTCTGTTTTGAAGATGGGTTTACGGTCAGTTCTAATCTAATTTAGTGATGTAGTCTTCAAGAACAACGTGCATGCAACTAAATTGGCATCTTTTGTTGTTTGTTATTTGTTGCTCATCTATGTTCGCAATTTCTAAGGTGCTGAAATTTTTTTGAATAATGTACTTAATCAGGTTCCTGCCTTTTGAAAAAGGCAAGTGCAACAAATCAGTTGCCAAAACTTTCGGAGTTTCCAAAGGTTGTGGCAATTGGTTACGACATTTTCTGACCTCTTTCACCCACCTCCTCTGCCAGTCTGCCATATGCAATGGCAGTTGGTTACCAAAGTCAATATTGTTAGGACTGATATGGATGAGGATAATTTAGGAAAGGGGGATAATAAAAAAGAAGGGAATAAGCCTAGGATATGGAGAGTATACACGAGGAGAAAGAAAGAAGGTGTAGAGGGGAGTTAGTTAGTTATGGGCTGAGTTGGCAAAACAGAATGTTTTGGGGACTAGGTGATTTTTAGGCTGAGAAGCTGGGGGAAAAAAAGGGGAGAGGGGAGGAGAAGTCATTGGAGGCAGAAAGGAGATTGTTCTTTCTGAGGAGCATTCAGCTCTGGGGGTGTTTGTTAGAATCACCACTGTATTAGCAATATATAGTACTTTTTCATTCAATAATACAGATTTACTCTAGTGCTAAAAACTAGACTTCTATCAAATATCCTTTCCTTATTTAGTCAGTAAAGGTACCACATGCCTTTGCGTAGAAGTCCACATGAGTAGGAAATATGTAATCTCTGTGATGTAAACACTTAAAACTACACTTTCTGAGTCATAAAGTGCCAATCAAATCTCTGTATATGTTTAATCTAAATGGTTGTTAACGCTCTGAATTTGTAATGATTCAGTTGTGGGGTTGTTTTGAAAATGGTTATTATTTGAGCTAGAAATTTACTGGAACCATGGCACTGGATGCTTAGTGATCATTAGATGAGTAGATTTTCTATGATTTTGAAATACTTCATATTCAAACTTTTATGTTTGATGTCAGAAGGTGCATTATGCCACGAAAATATATTTCCTTTCCTAATATAACAAAACAAAAGTACACAATTAAACAAACCAAAAGCATTCAGCTTATGTTCATTCCAATTTCATAAGGTGCTAAGTAAGAGACTTTTGATATAACTTTATGTGAGAAAATAACATTCCTAAATCATCTGCAGAGATCGTAGTAGTAGCATGGAGGACCCAGATGGCACATTGGCCAGCGTTGCCCAATGCATTGAGCAATTGCGTCAAAATTCTTCATCTGCACAAGAGAAAGAATTTTCCTTAAGACAGTTGCTAGATCTTATTGAAACACGTGAAAGTGCTTTTAGTGCTGTTGGGTCTCACTCTCAAGCAGTTCCCGTACTTGTTTCTCTGCTCCGTTCAGGAACACTGGGAGTAAAAATACAGGCTGCTACTGTTTTAGGTTCTCTCTGCAAGGAGAATGAACTGAGAGTAAAAGTGTTGCTTGGAGGATGCATTCCGCCATTGCTTGGACTTCTTAAGTCAAGCTCTGCAGAAGGTCAAATTGCTGCAGCAAAGACAATATATGCAGTTTCTCAAGATGGGGCTAAGGATCACGTTGGGTCTAAAATTTTTTCAACCGAAGGAGTTGTTCCAGTGCTTTGGGGGCTGCTTCAAAGTGGGCTGAAAACTGGCAACCTAGTTGACAATTTGTTGACTGGAGCACTTAAAAACCTCTCTAGCAGCACTGAGGGATTTTGGTCTGCAACGATTCAAGCTGGTGGAGTGGATATACTAGTGAAGTTGCTCACAGCAGGCCAGTCAGGGACCCAAGCTAACGTATGCTTTCTTCTTGCATGTATGATGGTGGAGGATGCATCAGTTTGTGCTAAAATATTGGCTGCAGATGCTACTAAACAACTTCTCAAGTTATTGGGACCTGGTAATGAAGCTTCTGTTAGAGCAGAAGCTGCAGGTGCTCTTAAGTCTCTTTCTTCTCTGTGTAAAGAGGCCAGAAAGGAGATAGCAAATTCCAATGGTATTCCGGCCTTGATAAATGCTACTATAGCCCCATCAAAAGAATTCATGCAGGGTGAGTATGCACAGGCTTTGCAGGAGAATGCAATGTGTGCTCTTGCTAACATTTCTGGTGGTTTATCATATGTCATCACAAGCCTTGGACAAAGCCTGGAATCATGCTCATCATCTGCCCAGACGGCAGACACTTTGGGGGCCTTAGCTTCAGCTCTCATGATCTATGACAGCAAAGCTGAATCAACACGGGCATCAGACCCTACAGCCATAGAGCAGACTTTGGTTAGGCAGTTCAAGCCTCGTGTGCCATTTCTCGTTCAAGAACGAACTATAGAAGCATTGGCCAGTTTGTATGGTAATAGCATACTCTCAACTAAACTTGCAAATTCTGAAGCTAAAAGATTACTAGTTGGTTTGATCACAATGGCTGCAAATGAAGTTCAGGATGAGCTTATAAGAGCTCTCCTCACACTTTGCAACAGTGAAGGGAGCTTATGGCGTGCACTTCAGGGACGTGAAGGTGTTCAATTATTGATATCTCTTCTTGGACTGTCCTCAGAGCAGCAGCAGGAATGTGCAGTTGCATTGCTTTGCCTTCTATCTAATGAAAATGATGAAAGTAAGTGGGCCATCACTGCTGCTGGTGGTATACCTCCACTCGTTCAAATACTAGAAACAGGATCTGCTAAAGCCAAGGAAGATTCTGCAACAATCCTGAGGAACCTATGCAACCATAGTGAAGATATACGTGCATGTGTTGAAAGTGCTGATGCTGTTCCTGCATTATTATGGCTACTGAAGAATGGTAGCCCCAATGGAAAAGAAATTGCCGCAAAGACTCTAAACCATTTGATCCATAAATCTGATAGAGCAACTATCAGCCAACTCACTGCATTATTAACCAGTGACCTACCTGAATCAAAGGTTTATGTTCTGGATGCTTTGAAAAGTATGCTTTCTGTGGTTCCCTTGAGTGATATATTGAGGGAAGGTAGTGCTGCAAATGATGCAATTGAGACAATGATTAAGATATTGAACTCTACTAAGGAAGAGACTCAGGCCAAGTCTGCGTCGGCTTTGGCAGGGATCTTTGAGATCAGAAAGGACTTGCGGGAAAGTGGCTTTGCAGTTAAAACTTTCTGGTCTGTGATGAAATTGCTAAATGCTGAGTCAGAAAACATCCTTGTGGAGTCATCTCATTGCATTGCTGCCATATTTCTTTCAATTAAAGAGAACAGAGATGTTGCTGCTGTTGCTCGAGATGCATTGTCTCCCCTAGTTACACTCACCAACTCTTCAACTTCAGAAGTAGCAGAGCAGGCAACATGTGCCCTGGCAAATCTTATTTTGGATAGTGAAGCTTCAGAGAGAGCAATCCCTGAAGAAATTATTCTGCCTGCTACTAGGATTCTGCGTGAAGGCACGGTTTCTGGAAAGACACATGCAGCAGCAGCTATTACTCGCCTGTTCCGTTCTCACAAAATTGATAATGCTGTAATTGATTGTGTCAATCGTGCTGGAACTGTCCTTGCATTAGTCTCTTTCCTAGAATCTGCTGATGGTGGATCTGTTGCCTTATCAGAAGCACTAGGTGCACTTGCTATTCTGTCAAGTTCAGAGGGAACTAGTGGGAATGTTAGACCTGCATGGGCAGTATTAGCTGAATTTCCAAGAAGTATAACTCCTATAGTTTCATCAATTGCTTATGCAACACCGGTGTTGCAGGATCAAGCTGTTGAAATATTATCACGACTTTGCCGGGATCAGCCTGTCGTCTTGGGAGAGACAGTTTCTAGTTCAGCTGAATGTATATCGTCAGTCGCTCGACGTGTTATCAATTCTACAAATCAAAAGGTCAAACTTGGGGGAGCTGCACTTCTTATTTGTGCTGCAAAAGTCAGCCCTCAGAGATTGGTGGAAGACTTAAATCAATCAAATTCCTGTAGTCATCTCATTCAATCACTTGTTATGATGCTTAATTCCATGGAGATCTCTGCTTCAGGAAATCAAAGTGATGATAAGGAAATAATTAGCATCTCGAGGCATTCTAAGGAGGAGGGAGGCAATAGTGAAGCCAACAATGGAACATCAGTAATTCATGGATGTAGCTTGGCAGTTTGGCTACTCTCAGTTCTTGCTTGTCATGATGAGAAAAGTAAAGTTGTGATAATGGAAGCTGGGGCAATAGAAGTCCTCAATGAAAAAATCTCCAGTTGTCTCTTGCAATATAGTCAGGTATTCAATCCTTCTTCCCTATCTTCCTTTTCGTCCTTTTTGTCTTAAACACAAAAACCAAAACTGAAGAACTTCCCTTGTTATGTATCCTCTTCTCTGAAGGTTGTCAGTATTAAAAATCTTGACATATGATTCATGCTATAGAAAGCCTTTGTACTGTATTTTCAAGTTAATTACATCAAATTTGTTTTCTTTTGTCCATGGTTGTTCATGCAGAGTGATTTCGGTGAAGATAGCAGCATATGGATTTTTGCACTACTGCTGGCGATCCTCTTTCAAGACAGAGATATTATACGAGCACATGCAACGATGAAAGCTATACCAATACTTTCAAACTTGTTGAAATCAGAAGAGTCTGCAAACAGATATTTTGCTGCACAAGCAATAGCAAGTCTGGTGTGTAATGGTAGTAGGGGAACTCTTTTATCTGTTGCAAATTCTGGTGCAGCTGGTGGTCTTATCTCCTTACTTGGCTGTGCTGATGGGGATATATGTGACCTTCTTGAGCTGTCAGAGGAGTTTTCTCTCGCTCGATATCCTGATCAAGTTGCTCTTGAGAGGTTGTTCAGAGTTGAAGACATAAGGGTTGGTGCAACTTCCCGAAAAGCAATTCCTGCCCTTGTTGATCTACTTAAGCCTATTCCTGATCGTCCTGGTGCACCTTTTCTAGCATTAGGACTTTTGACTCAGCTTGCAAAAGATTGTCAGCCAAACAAGAATGTAATGGTAGAATCAGGGGCTTTGGAAGCACTAACCAAGTATCTTTCTCTTGGTCCTCAAGATGCAACTGAAGAAGCTGCAACTGATCTTTTAGGAATCCTATTTGGCAATGCTGAAATTCGAAGACATGAAGCTGCCTTTGGTGCTGTCAGTCAACTTGTTGCAGTTTTGCGCTTGGGTGGAAGAGGTGCAAGGCACAGTGCTGCTAAAGCATTGGAAAGCCTTTTTTCAGCAGACCACATTAGGAATGCAGACACTGCCAGACAAGCTGTCCAGCCCTTAGTTGAAATTCTTAATACTGGTCTGGAGAAAGAGCAGCATGCTGCTATTGCTGCATTGGTCAGGTTATTAAGTGAAAACCCATCACGAGCCCTTGCAGTTGCAGATGTTGAAATGAATGCAGTAGATGTGCTTTGCAAGATCCTCTCATCAAATTGTTCAATGGACCTGAAGGGGGATGCTGCAGAATTGTGTGGTGTACTATTTGGAAATACGAGAATAAGGTCAACGCTTGGAGCTGCACGCTGTGTTGAGCCGCTGGTCTCTCTCCTTGTGACTGAGTATAGTCCTGCTCAACATTCAGTTGTCCGTGCACTAGACAAACTTGTTGATGATGAACAACTGGCTGAGTTAGTTGCAGCTCATGGCGCGGTAGTTCCTCTTGTTGCTCTCCTCTATGGTAGAAATTATATGCTTCATGAATCTATTTCTAGAGCACTTGTGAAGTTGGGGAAAGACAGGCCGGCTTGCAAAATGGAAATGGTAAATGCTGGAGTGATTGAAAGTATACTTGATATCCTCCATGAAGCACCAGACTATCTCTGTGCTGCATTTTCAGAATTGCTCAGAATATTGACCAATAATGCCAGCATTGCAAAAGGACCATCTGCTGCTAAAGTGGTTGAGCCCCTTTTCCTCCTTCTGACAAGGCCTGAAATTGGCCCTGACGGGCAGCATAGTGCATTACAGGTTCTTGTCAATATATTGGAGCATCCACAATGCCGTGCTGACTATACCCTCACTTCTCACCAAGTCATTGAGCCACTTATCCCCATGCTTGATTCCCCTGCTCCAGCAGTGCAACAGTTGGCAGCTGAGCTTCTCTCACATTTACTTTTAGAAGAACATCTTCAGAAGGATTCGGTGACTCAACAAGTGATTGGTCCCCTCGTAAGAGTTCTTGGTTCTGGCATACACATCTTGCAGCAAAGAGCTGTTAAGGCTCTTGTTAGCATTGCACTAATATGGCCAAATGAGATTGCCAAGGAAGGTGGTGTTGGTGAGCTGTCAAAAGTGATATTGCAAGCTGATCCTTCTCTCCCTCATACATTGTGGGAATCTGCTGCTTCGGTCTTAAGTAGCATTCTTCAGTTTAGTTCTGAATTCTATTTGGAGGTGCCAGTTGCTGTATTGGTAAGATTGCTACGGTCTGGAATGGAGGCCACTGTTATTGGGGCATTGAATGCTCTTCTGGTATTAGAAAGTGATGATGGAGCCAGTGCTGAAGCAATGGCTGAGAGTGGTGCCATAGAGGCTCTTTTGGAACTTTTAAGAAGTCATCAATGCGAGGAAACAGCAGCGAGGCTTCTGGAAGTGTTACTCAACAACGTGAAAATCAGAGAATCAAAAGCAACCAAATCTGCAATCTTGCCACTCTCCCAGTACCTATTGGATCCACAAACCCAAGCTCAGCAAGCAAGATTGTTGGCCACATTGGCTCTTGGAGACTTGTTCCAGAATGAGAGTCTGGCTCGAAGTTCTGATGCAGTTTCAGCTTGTCGTGCTCTTGTCAATGTACTCGAAGAGCAACCTACAGAGGAAATGAAAGTTGTAGCAATATGTGCTTTGCAAAATCTTGTTATGTACAGCCGCTCCAATAAAAGAGCAGTTGCAGAGGCTGGTGGCGTTCAGGTTGTCTTGGACCTCATAGGCTCAAGTGATCCAGATACGTCTGTCCAGGCTGCAATGTTTATAAAACTTCTCTTCTCTAATCATACTATTCAAGAGTATGCTTCCAGTGAAACTGTCAGAGCCATAACTGGTAAGTATATCAATGTTCTGCGAGTGAGTTTGTCAACTTTCAGGCATCAAGTTGATCATTTTTTATTTTTGACATCTTGCATTACTAACTTATTGGGATTTGTCATGGAATTCTTGCTTGAGATTGACTCTTCAAAGGTCTTTTAAATGTGTGTTTAACTTGTCCTCTAAATTTTGAGATTATTTTGGTAAAAGAAATTGTCTTGTTTGTTTTCCTAGCTTATCAGACACCACAAAAACAAAGATAGTTTTATGATTCGTATGGAGGGGATGCATGGATTACTGTATTGAGATCAATTACTAATTGGATTCTCCAATGATTATCCATTTGGTCATGCAGCTGCTATTGAAAAAGATCTATGGGCCACCGGAACAGTGAATGAGGAATATCTGAAAGCACTGAATTCTCTCTTCAGTAACTTCCCTCGCTTGAGAGCCACGGAACCAGCTACACTCAGTATACCTCATCTGGTAACATCTCTCAAAACAGGCTCAGAAGCAACTCAAGAAGCTGCCTTGGATGCACTTTTCCTTCTTAGACAAGCTTGGTCAGCCTGTCCGGCCGAAGTTTCTAGATCTCAATCCATTGCCGCTGCAGATGCAATTCCATTGTTGCAGTACTTGATACAGTCTGGACCGCCGCGGTTTCAGGAGAAGGCTGAATTTCTCCTCCAATGTTTGCCAGGAACACTGGTGGTCATCATCAAACGTGGAAATAACATGAAACAGTCAGTAGGAAATCCAAGTGTGTTTTGCAAGCTTACCCTGGGCAACACACCGCCGAGGCAAACAAAGGTAACAGGCTATGTTCACTTTCAATATCCTTGAATTTCAATTGTGTTCCAAAGGAGGGGAATTCTCTTTCCAATCTCATTATTTTCTGCAAAGTGAAACTGGGAAATGCCTGAACTACTTGTCCTTACTATGTTGATCCATGTCTGTACTTCTCAGGTTATATCAACTGGTCCTAATCCAGAGTGGGATGAGAGCTTTGCTTGGACCTTTGAGAGTCCTCCAAAAGGCCAGAAGCTACACATTTCTTGCAAAAATAAAAGCAAAATGGGAAAGGTAAAGATCAATTGGAACTCTTTTTTCATATACTAAGGATTGAAGTCGATAAATGTGTTCTTAATCTTTGATGAATTTCTGTTACAAACTTATCTCTTCCGATCCAATGACAGAGCTCTTTTGGCAAAGTAACAATCCAAATTGATCGGGTTGTAATGCTAGGGCACGTCGCCGGGGAGTACACTCTGTTGCCAGAAAGCAAAAGTGGACCCTCCAGAAACCTGGAAATTGAATTCCAGTGGTCTAACAAGTAATTACTGTTCAGGAAAATAACAATCACCACTTCTGCAGATTGAAATTTTTAGGGGCTGGAGCATACATGTCAATATATATTTCTTTCCCTACAGTGTAAATATTTTTGCCAGAGATCTCCATATTTTCTTGTAGATGTTTTGAGGATGTTGTGAAATAGTCATTTGTCAAAACCCATTTTTTGGTAACCTGGATTCTTTTCTTTTTCTTTTTAATTTCCTGGAAAGAACATGAACAGTCAAAGCTCTCTGTAATTTTTGTACCAATAGTTGTGTGCTTGTCAATCTGAGTTATAATGATAATGTTGCTTTCTGGATCAAATTTGGACATATTTTGCTCGTATTGTTTACTTCGCGTCATGCAAATTCTCTGCATTATCATTTCAATTGCATAGAATATACATTTGTACATATGTATGTATAAGCATGTAAAACTTTGTCAATTACCTGGAAAACTTGATTGTAGCACAGAATTTTCACAAGTGACACTGCCCTTTAATGCAAATTTTCACCAAACTTTCAGATAAAAGTAGGGATGACAATAAGTTGAATCTGGGTAGATTCGACAAGAGGGTGTGTGCATTGCACTAAGTCACAGGGAATCCACAGGAGTAGACCACTACACCCACCAGAATCCAATGCAGGCAGAAGTGAAAAGTTGTCTTTTATGTTCTTTTTCCTTTTACATTAGGAGAATCTGCAATTTCCAGGAATTGGATACACATTAAATAAACTATCAAATATATGTAATAATTCATAAATTATATATTTTAATAACTTACATTAAAGTGACACAATCACTATAATAATTTTTTTTAATTTTCACAGGTAACTAATAATGAAAATTAAATTTATTATTTGAGCTAAATATCATAATTTGAATTAATTTGACTCCACTCGAAGATATTAACTGAAATATGATCAAATCAGATGTTATGTTATGCTTAGACCTCAAATGATGCTCGACTTGGTCAATATTTATCATTATTAGTATTCAATTGAAGTCCCGCTGAAACGTAGAATTTGGAAAGATTCAATAGTACCTAACTTTATTACTACTTAGTAAAGAATCTATTTTTAATAAACTCGCATATAATGTGTCCTGTAAATACTATAAAATTATATATCTTGGACAATTTTATTTTATAAAAAATTTAAAATAAGGTTGTAATTTGTAGAGGTCCGACCCAATTCAACTCAACCCAATATGGTACATGAACCTTATGTCACTTTTGTCTTGTTTTTCTTTTTACCTTTTAGTTGTATGCCACCATTTGCCGACCACCACTTTAATAATGAATCCTAAGCAATGCACTTGAATGCTTGTGGAACACTTGTTTGATAGAGGGAGAGGGACCAGAAAGTTGAGAGTTAAAAAGAGTATAACTTAAGCTTGTCAATGGTAAATCCAATTTTGGGGTCTCGGGAGAGCAGGAAATAATACTTTTCACTAACAAAAACACCACTTTGTCCCTTAGCCACAAAGCTCTTACGTGTACACCCGCTCTTTCTCTCTTCCGATCCCTTATGGCAGAGGCTGGATCTCTGCTTCTAGTGCTAATTGCTGCTTATCTGGTGGAGGGAAGTTTGGAAATGAGCTTCTCCTCCCGCCTGATTCACCGCTTCTCCGACGAGGCGAAGTCACTCAGGGTTTTGGGTGGCGGCGCGTGGCCGGAGAAGAAGAGCGTGGAGTATTACAGGATGCTTATGAGCAGTGACTTGCAGAGACAGAAGATGAAGCTGGGACCAACTTATCAGTCTCTTTTCCCTTCTCAAGGCAGCAAAACTATGTCTCTTGGCAACAACTTTGGATGGTGAAATTCAACAAACAATCATAAAGCTTCAATCTTTTTGTTCTTGTATGCTTTTTTAGTATACATGGGTTTTCTCTTTTCTGTTTTGCAGGTTGCACTATACTTGGATTGATATAGGGACACCCAAAACTTCTTTTCTGGTTGCATTGGATGCTGGGAGTGATCTATTATGGCTTCCTTGCGACTGTGTGCAATGTGCACCCCTTTCTGCTAGCTACTATAACACGCTGGTACCCCATTCTTTCCTCTCCGAACTTGTTTTTTTGCCTAACTTTATTCTTTTTGTGCCCCAATTCTGTCTGAAATTGAGAGTGATGATCAGTGAAAGCTCTATGCTAAGTTGATTGATGCTTCAAAATGGACATCTTAGTGTGCCATGAGCTATTAATAGGCTAGAATATGACGTCTTCTCTATTGTTTAACACCCCCTTTTCGTCAGAAAAGAAAAAAAGATGTGAACTTTAAAGGATTAGTGCCATTGTTAAATTACGGGAACGGGTTTAGCGCTTATTTCCGATGATTGATTTGGCAGGTGCTCCGTCGTGTTTGGAGCATCTATTCTGCAGGACAGAGATCTAAGTGAATATAGTCCTTCTCACTCAAGCACCAGCAAGCATCTATCTTGCAGCCATGAGTTATGTGCGCTGGGTTCAAAGTGCCAAAGCCCAAACCTACCTTGCCCTTACACAATCGATTATTATGCTGATAATACGTCAAGTTCTGGATTACTGGTTGAGGACTTGATACATCTTGTATCAAAAAGTGACTTTGTGAAAACCTCTGTCCAGGCTTCAGTGATCATTGGGTGTGTTTCACTCCTGCCTCATTATAATTTTGAGACAAAGTTTCGATAATATATTTAGAAAGTTTACCAAAGGAGCAAAGAAGTTATTTCCTTCTTGTCTTTAATTTTTTCATTAGTTACCCATCTTTAGTTATCTGTTGACAGATGTGGCATGAGGCAAAGTGGTGGTTACCTGGATGGAGTTGCTCCTGATGGACTGATGGGTTTGGGACTTAGTGCAGTTTCAGTGCCAAGTTTTCTTGCTAAAGCAGGGTTGGTCAGGAACTCTTTCTCGTTGTGCTTTGATGAGGATGACTCTGGGAGAATTCTTTTCGGTGATCTGGGGCCAACTATTCAGCAATCTACTCCATTTCTGACCTTAAATGAGAATTAGTATGAATGGTGTTTTACATGTTTACATGGTTTTAATCAGTGCAAGCTTTTTGGCTAATTTGATTTTTCCTCAAGATGCTTAAAGTTCTGATCTTCATAAGGTTATCTGATTCAGTTCAACATACATTGTTGGGGTGGAGGCCTGTTGTGTTACCAATTCTTGTCCTGAGCGGACAAGCTTCAGAGCACTGATCGATAGCGGCTCATCATTTACGTTTCTACCTAATGACATATATGAAAGAATTGCCGACGAGGTACTGAAATAACATTCAACTAAACATGTGGAGTGATTATGTAATTGCCTAATATTACATGCTGAATTTAACAGTTTGACAAACAAGTGAATGCTACAATCTCTAGTTTTCAAGGCTATCCATGGAAGTATTGCTACAAGTCGAGGTGACTTTTCTCGACATAAAAAGCATCACTAGAGTTTCTTCCCTTCAACCCTTCTGTTCTCTACTTTTCTGAAAATAAAAAAGGGAACCGGCTCTGTTTTTTCTCTCTGCACTTGGCTTCTTTTTTATGCATCTGTCATACCGTCTAACATTAAGATGAATCTTTGTTAACAGTTCGGAGAACTTGCCCAATATTCCCACGGTGAAGCTCATGTTCCCGCTAAACAATACCTTTATTGTTCAGAATCCCATTTTTGTGATTTATGGCATGGAGGTAAGAGATAGCGGAGTTCAATGTGGTGATTAAAGTTGTTCTTATCTTTCCTTCTAGTAATAATGATTCTCTAGGTTATCATGGTTGTAACATCGTCTAGTGACTTGGGTTGAAATGTTATGTTCAAAATCATGGTTAAGAAGACATAGTAGAGATTATGGCATCAGATTTAAAAGGTTGACTAATCTTCTAAAACCAATTTGGAGCATATCCATGAAGTAATTTGTAGATGGTTTGTATCTGAATGGGTAACCTACTTTCGGATACAGGTTTACCGGTTTATATGACTGTCTAGCATGTCATAGGTTTGGTTATTCCCCATCCTGGTGGCAGTGATACCGAAATAGTTGATTGAACAATGAGGGTTGCTGGTGTATGCGAATCTAAAGTGTAATGGCCTTACTGTGCAGGGAATGGCAGGGTTTTGTTTGGCTATTCTGCCAGCTGATGGAGATATTGGCACGATTGGAGGTAATCATGCTAACTTTTCGGTTCCCACACTGATCCTTCCTCGAACTCAATCTGTGCCTCACATACTTCATTCTTATGAGAAAATGTCGTGCAGAAAATTTTATGACGGGATATCGAGTTGTGTTTGATCGGGAAAATCTGAAGTTAAGATGGTCACATTCTACTTGTGAGTTCAAAATCCTCTTCCTTTTTCACTCCAAGTTGGAGATCAGGGGAAACAATACTTTACTGTCAATTTCACCAATCAATCCACTTGTGCAGGTGACGGAAATGACGATAGAAGTATGCCCCTTGCTCCCAACGGGACAACCGTAAACCCATTGCCGACAAATGAGCAGCAAAGAACTCCTGGAGGGCATGCAGTCCCACCTGCCGTTGCCGGAAGAGCTCCCTCCAAACAATCGGCTGCAGCAGACCTGCTCGTTTCATCCCAGTTTTATTGCAGAAAGCTGTTGCCACTGCTTCTCCTACGTCAACTTGTTCAGTCTATGTAAGTAAATACTATAGGTTTCCCTCTTAGAGATGGAAGTTGTGATTTTTATAGCTGTCCCTGTACGAAGCCAACCCCTCTCATCTATATATATATATATATATATATGCACACAATGTATGTGGGACTGTTCTGTTCATCCAAGGGCCGCCATTTTTCCCCTCTTCTTCAGGCCATTTGGTTGATTAGGACTGTCAGGATATGTATTAGTTTCTCTTTTGGTTTAATCAATATTCCTTTATTCTTTTCTTTTCAATGCCTAGTCCTCCAACTCAGTTGATAAATTATGCAATTTCAAGCAATGTACTCTAGTTGTCGATAACTGGATTCTACCATATATATTCATATACATTGATCAAGTAGAACAAGCATATTTAAATTTAATAATGCTTTGTATTTTCGTGTATAAATTAGTAATGTTTTAAAAACCGAATTAATTAAAGCTTAAAAGGTTCAATACCAGACAAAATCGGCTAAAATTTTAATTAAAAAA
>JANIHY010000208.1:61834649-61847756 GCA_027479065.1 Erythroxylum brevipes
TTAGCTTGTAAGTAGTAACTTGGTGTAGTGATCAAGTACTGATAATAAGACATGTCAAACAATAAACCTTTCTTTGGATTGATTTAATGTTCACATATTATACTGAATAATTGCCACGCATTTATCACCACAAATGGTTATGCAATTCGGGCCAAATATAAACTTTCCTTTTGGTCAGTCCATATTCGCAAGAATAACATACACATAAAACTTTTTAACATTCTAAGTTAAATTAATTTCACAAGAGAGGTTACTTTGGCAACATGTTGCTTCAATTAAGTTAATTTAAAATGCTATATATTTCTTTAAAATACCAAAGTATGAAATTAATACCAAATTTTATATAAGTTGTATGAAAGCATCATAACTCTAATTTCTTGATGCTATGACACTGACAATCCTATCAGCTCAAATCAAAAATTGGGTCAAAATTTTACAAATTAAACCAGAAATTATAAATTTTAGACCCAAAAGTTATTCCTCATAATATTAATCTATAACATGCATATTACCGTATAAATCTAGAACTTTCCAACCATGTATACAACCAAATAAATCCAATAGCATCTTTACTTTATTACAAATCTAAAACCATGATAAAGAAGAAACTTTCAAAGCATTTTGCAAAGCATCCTATGTATCATAGCCAGAACAAACAAAGTTCGCGAAAATTTCCCATACTAGAAGTGGTATCTTTGTCTAGTTTGTGGTTAAGTAAAGTCGGTCCAGCCGAATAAACCTGCGTTCCCCTTGGAGTTTTCTACTCTTCGCTTAGTATTCCACTACTACTTGTGGTTTACTTGGAAACATAACAACCATCACATCTTTGGTTGGGGGGAACATTTTGATTCAGATTAGAAAGGGAGTAAGAAGAGAGTGTTATAAGAGTTATGGAAATTCTCCAGATCCAGTTCATTTATCTTCTAGTTTGTCTTTAGCTAGTTTGCCTAATACTGTGAAGCATATATTATCAAATAAAATAAAAAATCTTGTTGAAATTACTCATGTACTTGTAGAAAATCGTGTTTGTGAGTCTTCTTTACCATTGTTAAGTCCATACAGTATATATTCTCGTGACCGTTCTTGGACGAGAAGTTGCACGAGAAGTATTAGGAGTGTGTTATCTACTTCTAGATCTCGTGTGAAAGAAATGATCCAAAGTTCCATACTAGAATAATGTGGTCTCAGATCTACAACAGCAGAACAATACATAAAGCTTAAAATTCTTAAGGAATTGATCGCCTTATGGAGGGAGCAAAGCCATACACACATTCATGTTGGAGTTATACGACTTGTTCTTATCTTACATGGAAGAAAAGGTATTCCTGCAATAGCCAGGATATCCCTTCTAGACACTGTCTACCCAATGTACCAGAATGCTCTTATTGGTACCTTGCTGACTACTCTTGATAAAGGAAGTGTCATCTTGACCATAGCACTTGATTTCAACATCAGGTTGGATGATCCTATTTTGTCTGAACGTCTACAAGTTCAGATCCAGATCACAGGAGCAGATCAAGATCCTACAACCATCATGGCTAGTCTACATCACCAAATGATCTATCGTATGCAGAATCATGTGTTGGACTTAAACTTTCCTAACTCTACTTCGGATGTTCTTTACATGGTTGTTGATGTTGCAAACAATCAGACAACAATCATTCAGATTCCGAAGCAGTTACCTGTACAGGAGCTTGAAAAGTTGATGCCTACAGAATGGATTACCAACTACCATAAGGTATTCCATGCGCCTCATCGACACTCTTTTCATACAACGACTCCTCCAATTCTGAAGACACTGAGAGATGGCTCAGTCAAATCCATCTACACCAAACCTAGCGATGACACGCCTAGTCCATTACCATTAGGGTCTATCCTGATGATTTAGCCCACTGGATAGTCAGATCTATCAGATCCATCATCTAGGGCTACAAGCTGTAAGATCCAACCCTTATTTTCATATACGGAAAGTAAAGACAGTCCTCCTATCCATTATTTCAAATCCAATAGAGACCCAGTCTATGTAAGTCATCATCGTGGACACTTTGTATGCGATGTCGACCCATCCATGTGCGAACCAGACTGTGAGATCTGCCTCAACCCTGAGTCAGACACAGATGACGATGATCCAAGATATTAAAGGAGAAGGAAGAAGAAGTCAAAGCCCAAATCTTGGTGCCAACCTTCTATTGTTGATCCTCCTCTTGGTGAGGATCCATATCCAAATGATCATAATGGTCTATCTATAATAGAAAGATCCAGACTAAGGTCTCTAAATGAGATGCTTCGGTCGTCTATGTTTGTTAAGACAGATCCCTGCAGATCTACTAGTGGATCATGCAGATCTATGTCAACAATTCCTGTTATAACTCCTACTCCTATGCCTTGCATGATGGTATTACCAGATGAGGTTAACTTTCCTCAATTATCCAGGAGTACTGATGAATCACAGAGGGTTATCTTTAACCCATTTATCAGAGCGTCAGGAATTACTTTTCAAGGAACACCAATGTCTAATCCATCTGATGAAGTCCTTAACTGGCAGACATCTAATGCAGTAGCATAGAATAGAGTTCTGAGAGGGATTGATTCCAAGATGGATGGAAATAGTCAACAAAATACTATTACTCATCACAAAGTCGAATCTATTGCAGAACAGATATAAAAGATGTATAGGTCTTACAAAGCCCAGATTCAACACCGTGATGCTGAAATCCATCAATACATCTCAGCCCAATATATGGGGCCAGAATTCGATTCCAAAGTTTGAAAGATACAGGAGATTCAAAGGACTGTCTGACAAATGGAAGCAGACATGTATGCTTCTCAATCACAGCAGATATATGGCTCATCCTTTTCTGATTTTTCAAGTAATCAGCCATCATATCCCTTACCTATGCATCAACGGTATCCAGAAGAAGCTGACAATTCAAAGGTATTCAAGTTCAACTACCCATTGATTAGACAGTATGTACATCCTCAGACAACTCATGAGAAATCTCGAAGGTCAAAGCCAAAGCCAACATCTGATCGTATGCCAAAATCTTGAGTTTCTGGGCAATCTTCAAAGGTTCTAGAAGCTTCATCTTCTTATACACCTTTTGAACCAGAAGAACAGTGGAGAAAGCCTTTAAGGATTCGAACTCCTCCAAAATCTTCACCACCAGTACAACCTTCCACCTATACTCTTAAGAAGGACAAAGCTAAGCATGCAGGTACTGAAACTTTCAGACCTGAACCAGCACCTCAAGTAGCTAGCGTAGCACAACAACCGTAGACAACCAATCCTACTTCAGGACCTTGGTTTACTTTTGATGATCTACCTCTAAAGAAATAGCGAGATAGATTTCATGAATTTGGTGCATGGATTGATTTACAAATGTACAGACCTAATCATCCTCTCTCGGATATTTTTCCTGAATTTACATCCAGATTTACTGGTACTTTGCGAGGATGGTGGCAAAGTGTTAGTAAATATCAATGTCTTCAATTTATACAAATTACAATTGCTGGAGCACTACTTGACATAATTCACAAAGAATTTATTGGTGACTTCCAGTTGATTGACAAGCAGATCCGTTAGGAATGTTTCAAGATGAAATGTTGTTCTCTTGATAAGCGCAATCTTCAAAGGCATTTTAAGCACTTGACGAAAAGGTATTATTTACTGAATGAATGGAATGATGTCAACCTTCTTTATATTCTTATCTCACCCTTCCAGATGAAATATAGCCAGAACTTCAACGGACCATACCTTCTCTATAAAGAGAAATGTCTACAATCTCTCTTGGAGAAATCTACCAACTTGCTATAGCTTCTCTTGACAAATTATGTGATCAACATACTTTGTTCAAGAAATGTCTACAAGAGCCTTTATCCGAAAAAACGTTGTGGTATCTTTGGGCATTATCTACTTTATATGCCTGTGCTTTTACATTTTCTTCTCTTCAACTGTATCAACATCTTTGTAATCCAAACAATGAAAATTATTTATTATGGACATTCCTAGAATGGTTCCAACCTTTAAGCCAATGGAAGCAGCAATTTGGTGTTATCATTGAACAACATCATCTTTGGTCAGCTACAACACGATGACAAAATACACAATGCTTTTCATCATACATCGTCCTTTCAGAGAAACATCTTCTGGAGTTCTTTACACTGAACAACGTGTCCAATTTTGGCATACAACCTTATATTAACCTCGACACAAAGAGAATGAGTTAACCTCTTTAAGAAATTTACTTAAGGGGCTTAATCACTTACCAGACCATCCATTATTGACTACGTCTATTGGATCACATATTGGAGAATTTATGCCTGGTGAATCAGAAGCACCAGAAGTCAATATTCCTAGTTCCAATAATCTTGAATATATTGATTCAGGAGAAGACGAAGAAACAAATATCTCACAGATTGCAGGACCTTCTCAACCATCCAATTTGGTTTTCCAAGATGCTCAAAATCCTAATGAAGACATTCCTAGCATTAATGAAGACCAATTAGATCAATTCCTGCATGAGCTACACATGGTAGAGCTCCGTCACAACAAAAAGAAACGACCTCGTCATGTTGATTCTGATGACCCAAGTGATGTAAACTCTCCATCGAATCTCCAAAGTTGGCAATCTCCTATTTTTCATCATTAATTTTGGATACTTTGGATTCATTATTGTGAGATACAGACAGAAGACCTTATTTTACACCTGTAAAATAAGAACGAAACGTTCCAGATGTCACCTTCAACAACTATTGAAGATTCCATCTTATCATCTTCCTGTTCACCTTTTGTGAAGTAGTACTGTTTACTACTGTATGCTTTAGTACTTTGTGTTAAAGTAGTTTACTTTTTCAAAGTTAGGTGAATTATTAACTTTACTTTTGTAAAGTAGATTCCTTAGAGATAAGGTTAGGTTTGCTTTTGTTAAAGCTTTCATTATTATGTCTCTAGGATAGTTTACATTCCTGTCCCTCACTTCGCTTATAAAAGCAGGGTTCGTCTTAGTTTGTAATAAGGCTTTTACATTTAGAAGTTGTGAACATATCAAAAATGGAGAAGTAAGTTTTTCCCTAAATCTCTTTTCTTCTCTTCTCTGAAACCTTTAAACCCTGAAATCATATCTCCTCCAGTGCTTAAGATTGTAGGATGAGTATGCTCTATACTCGCATTGTATAAGGATCTTATGTAACAGAAAATCTATGACAATCTGGAAGAATTGTTGTTTCTAAATTTCCGCTGCCTTGTTGTCAGAAGCATTAATGGGGAATGACTAGTAAGAGTGTGTGAGTGAAGTGGGGCTCCTAAGAGGCGTGAGCAGTAACTCCCGTGTTAAGCCGAAGGACAGGCGTTGAAGGGGTGTAATATTTGGGTAATATCACCGTTACCTCGTAAGGTCTTATGGGGTAGCTCAATGGTATCAGAGCCACCAGGTTGCGGCCTGGGTTTGCCCTACGTCGCAAGTTCGAATCCAAGAAAAATAATTTGGGAGGTGAACCACAGGCAAATGGTGCCCACAGAGGTAGGGTTTCTTGTGGGCACACGTGGGAGATTACGTGGTTTAGAGTCCAGATGAAAATTGGCTTTTGAAGTAGGGGGTATATTTGGGTAATGTTTCATCGTTACCTCGAAAGGCCTTATAGGGTAGCTCAGATGATACCAATAAGTCCTGTGTTAAGCCGAAAGACAAGCATTGAAGGGGTGTAATATTTTGGTAATGTTTCTCTGAGCTACCCCATAAGGCCTTACGAGGTAACGGTGAAACATTACCAAATATTACACCCCTTCAATGCCTGTCCTTCAGCTTAACTCACACACTCTTGCTCGTCATTCCCCGTTAATGCTTCTGAAAGCAAGGCAGCGAAAATTTAGAAGCAACAGTTTTCCAGACTGTCATAGATTTTCTGTTACACAAGATCCTTATACAAGGCTAGTGTAGAGCATACTCATCCTACAATCTTAAACACTGGAGGAGATATGATTTCAAGGTTTAAAGGTTTCAGAGAAGAGAAGAGATTTAAAGAAAAACTAACTTCTCCATTTTATATATGTTCACAACTTCTAAATGTAAAAGCTTGATTACAAACTAAGACGAGCCCTGCTTTTATAAGCGAAGCGAGGGATAGGAATGTAAACTATCCTAGAGACATAATAATGAAAGCTTTAACAAAAGCAAACCTAACCTTATCTTTAAGGAATATACTTTACAAAAGTAAAGCTAATAATTCACCTAACTTTGAGAAAGTAAACTACTTTAACACAAAGTTCTAAAGCATACAGTAGTAAACAGTACTACTTTACAAAAGGTGAACAGGAAGATGATAAGATGGAATCTTCAATAGTTGTTAAAAGTGATGTGTGAAACCCATCTTTTATCATGTCAGTTGTTTCGTTCTTACTTTACATGTGTAAAGTAAGGTCTTTTTTCTGTATCTTACAATAATGAATCCAAA
This sequence comes from Erythroxylum brevipes, assembly GCA_027479065.1. Lineage (NCBI taxonomy): Eukaryota > Viridiplantae > Streptophyta > Magnoliopsida > Malpighiales > Erythroxylaceae > Erythroxylum > Erythroxylum brevipes. The sequence goes on from JANIHY010000208.1 coordinate 61,841,100, forward strand.
GTATCCAAAACTAATGATGGCGAATAGGAGATTGCCAACTTTGGAGATTCGATGGAGAGTCTGGATCACTTGAGTCTTCAGAATCAGCATGATGAGGTCGTTTCTCTTTTATGTGATGGAGCTTTGCCAGGTGTAGCTCATACAGGAATTGATCTAACTGGTCTTCATTAATGCTAGGAATGTCTTCATTAGGATTATGAGCATCTTGAAAAACCAAATTGGATGGTTGAGAAGGTCCTGCAATCTGTGAGATAATTGTTTCTTCGTCTTCTCCTAAATCAGTATATTCAGGACTATTGGAACCAGGAATATTAAGTTCTGGTACTTCTGGTTCACCAGGCATAAATTCTCCAATATGTGGTCCAATAGACGTAGTCAATACTAGATGATCCGGAAAGTGATTAAGCTCCTTAAGTAAATTTCTTAAAGAGGTTAACACATTCTCTTTGTTTCGAGGCCAATATAAGGTTGTATGCTAAAATTGGACACGTTCAGTGTAAAGAACTCCAGTAGATGTTTCTCTATAAAGACGATGTATGATGAAAAAACATAGTGTATTTTGTCGTCGTGCTGCAGCTGACCAAAGACGATGTTGTTCAATGATAACACCAAATTGTTGCTTCCATTGGCTTAAAGGTTGGAACCATTCTAGGAATGTCCATAATAAAGAACTGTCATTATTTGGATTATAGAGATGTTGATACAGTTGAAGAGGAGAAACTATAAAAGCACAGGCATATAAAGCAGATAATGCCCAAAGATAACATAACGTGTTTTCTGATAAAAGCTCTTGTAGTAGAATCGCATTTTGGTATGGTGCTTTGATATTGAACATAACAAGATTTCCAGTAGAATTATGTTCATGCAGAAAAAGATGCAAGTAATAGAATAAACTACAACGAGCAAGTGAGGCAACTTCAGAAACACAATGAGGAGGCCTAGTAAGAGGATGAAAAGCTTTCCTTGTAAGAGCAAAAATAGTGTTGCTATCCATTTTACCAAATTACTGAAAAGCAAAAGAAGTAATGCAAATCTTTTTGTGATTTTTCTGAAGAGAAGAAGGATACTTATAGTAGAAAAAAGTATTTAGTGGCCATAGTGGATGTTGTTGAATTTGTCTTGATAGGTTAGTCATTCCTATCTTATTAAGACTGACATCTGTTGAAGAGAGAGATAGTCTATGATCAGAAAGTTTCAATGGTGAAAGATTCTGACAAAGATTCTTGAGATGGTTGACAGTTATAGTCTGTTTTTTCCCCATGTTGGTGGATTCTTGTGTAAGAGCTTAGGTAAGCTTGATGTGAAGGCTACCACATGTGGTATGAAATCTCTGATCTAGTTGACAATTCCAAGAAATTGTTGAATCTATTTTACAGTGTGATTTTTATCAGGAAATTGTAATAATTCTTTTGCAATATGTAGACCTGGTTGATAGAATCCATCCTTAATTTGCATTCTAAGAAATTCAATTTTTATTGTACCAATAGTGCTTTTCGAGACCAAAAGCATTATACCATACTGTTGGGTATGGTCCAAAAATTTCGAAGAAGGGCCTGATGTTCCTCGTGGGTCTTTGAGAACAGTAGAATATCGTCGATGGGAATGCAAAAGGCAGTCTTGTAACATTCTTTAGGGTGAATACCCAATTGCCAAAAACCTAATTTAAGATCAAACTTTGAGAAGATAACAGCTTCCTTAAGAAATATTACCTGTGTACTAATTTTGGGAAGAGGAAACTTATCATCTTGCAAGAATGCATTCAGAGGCTTATAATTTATTATTAGACTTCTTTCCACGTTTTTATTTTGAACGTTTATTGACGTAGAACGTTTGGCAAGCCCAATCCGACTTTGTGGGCTCGATCAATCCTTGCTGCAATAATACAACACGCTCTTCTTGTGCAAGCTTCAAGTCATCAGGATTCATTCCTGGATGTGTGGCTTTCGTAGGATTGATATCCTCATTCTTTTTAAATGGTAAACTTATAAAAAGGTCTAAGTTTTTCCACAGAGGATTTGGATGAGTAAACTGTGCATGAGACTCTGGATAGTAGCTCAGTAGTTTATCTCGAAGTCCAGTGTAACATGTAGGAACTTGTGTAAGTTCAAACATGTTTTTAAGATCAATGTATGGACTCAAAAGGTTTCGATACCTGAGGGCTGTGGGTAGGATCTGTAGATGTTTGACTTTACAATAAACATCCATTCCAATAAAAAGATTTGGGCCTAGAAGATTGCTTCTAAGTACTTTAGTCCAAACTGTACATTAAGGAAAGAAGAGAATGTCAATTCTGCTTCTTATTCTTAACCCAATTTTGAAAGAATTCCCATCAGTTGTAGTAAAATATTCTTCACGAGAAGTCCATGCTTCAGCTGGTAGGATATTGAGCTTCATGATCGTACTACTAGAACCAGTATCCATAAACCCAATAGCTTTAATTGGTCGATCATATTTATCTTGTTGAAAAATCTGGATCTGGACATAAGATCGTTGAACTGGAGTAAGATCAATCTTCATACATGTTTGCTGTAACATGTATAGTGAATCATCGCTTGTAGAGGCAAATGATTATGACTATTCTTCTTCATCTGTTAACACAAAGATAGCAAACTGTGTGTCACTGTCCTCACTAGATTGTTTTTCTAGTAATTCCTCAATGTGACTCTGAGGATTAATAGGCATAAGTTTTTAAAGTTTCGACAGGAATTTGGCATCTTTCCTGGTTGCCTTACGACAATTATTCGCGAAGTGTTTTAAGCTTCCACAGACAAAACATCGAGGCTTCTGCTTTTGTTGATGTGATAACTTTTTGAAGAACCTCATGAATCTACGTTTTCTACTTATGTTCTTCTTCTTGAAGTTTTGCTTCCAAGACTTCATGCCTTCTTTCTTTCTGTGGAACTTTCTCCTTTCATAATATACTTGAGATTGATGAGCTTTCTTGCTGCTATGGCACTTACAAGTCTGTTTATCTTTACACTTGATCTGGAGAAATGACTTCTTGTAAGCTTGTTCCAGAACTGGACCTCCTTTAAGGATATTCTTGAACAAAGTATGTTGATCACATAATTTATCAAAAGAAGCTATAGAAAGTTGGTAGATTTCTCTAAGAGAGATTGTAGACATTTCTATTTGTAGGGAAGCTATGATCCGTTGAAGTTCTGGCTGTATTTCATATGGAAGGGATGAGATAAAAGTATAACGAAGGTTGACATCATTACATCCATTCAGAAGATAATATCTTTCCGTCATGTGCTTAAAATGCTTTTGAAGATCACGCTTATCAAGAGAACATCATTTCACATGCTTATCAAGAGAACATCATTTCATCTTGAAATATTCGTGACAGATCTGTTTGTCAATCAACTAGAAGTCACCGATAAATTCTTTGTAAAGTATGCCAAGTAGTGCTCCAACAGTTGTAACTTGTATATACTAAAGACGTTGATATTCACTAATACTTTGCCACCATTCTCGCAAAGTACCAGTAAATCTGGATGTAAATTCAGACAAAATATTCGAGAGAGGATGATTAGGTATGGTCATTTGTAAATCAATCCATGCACCGAGCTCATGAAGTCTATCTTGTCATTTCTTTGGAGGTAGATCATCAAAAGTAAACCAAGGTCCTGAAGTAGGCTTGGTTATTTGTGGCTATTGTGCTACGATAGCTGCACTAGTTGCTTGAGGTGCTAGTTCAGGTTTGAAAGGTTTAATACCTGTGGATTCAACTTCACTGATTTCTGGTTTGTCAGTATATTGAAGCATTGTCATTAGAACATTAGATAATTCTGAAAGATCAGCAAAATTAGCTGAATCATCAATCGATGGTAAAGAGACTGGTTCATATGATGACTTTGATGCTTGTTGTCCTTCTGAAGCGATGAGTGATTGCTCATCTGAACAACTAGATGGTATTGCAGAGACTTCAAATGTAGTGCTTTTCGCATCAGTTTTCTCTTAAAAAGAACTGAAATTATCTGCAAGACGTTTAGACGTCAGAGTAGCTATGTACTTTGCATGCTTAGCTTTGTCCTTCCCAAAAGTAGAGGTGGAAGGTTGTACTGGTGGTGGAGATTCTAGAGGAGTTGAAATCCTTAAGGGCTTTCTCCACTATTCTTCTGGTTCAAAAGGTGTGTAAGAAGATGACGCTTCTGGAACCTTTGAAGGTTGCTCAAAAACTCGAGGTTTAAGCATACAATCAAATGTTGGCTTTGGTTTGATCGTCGAGATTTCTCATGAGTTGTCTGAGGATGTACATACTGTCTAATCAAAGGGAGGTAGTTGAACTTGAATACCTTTGAATAGTCAGCTTCTTCTGGATATTGTTGATACATAGGTAAGGGATATGATGGTTGAGTATTTGGAAAATTCGAAAAGGATGAGCCATATATCTGTTGTGATTGAGAACCATGCATGTCTGCTTCCATTTATCGGACGGTCCTTTGAATCTCCTGTATCTTTCGAACTTTGGAGTCGAATTTTGTCCCTATATATTGGGCCGAGATGTATTGATGAATTTTAACATCAAGGTGTTGAATCTGGGCTTTGTAAGACCTATACATCTTTTGTATCTGTTTCACAACAAAATTGACTTTGTGATAAGTAACAATATTTTGTTGACTAATTCCATCTAGCTTGGAATCAATCCTTCTCAGAACTATGTTCTGTTCTACTGCATTAGATATCTGCCAGTTAAGGATTTCATCAGATGGATTAGACATTGGTGTTCCTTGAGAAGTAATTCATGACGCTCTGATATATGGGTTGAAGATAACCCTCTGTGATTTATCAGTACTCCTGGATAATTGAGGAAAGTTATCCTTATATAGTAATACCATCATGCAAGGCATAGGAGTAAGAGTTATTATAGGAATTGCTGGTGTAGATCTGCATGTTGGGAAAGTTTAAATCCAACACATGATTCTGTAGACTATAGATTATCTGGTGATGTAAAGTAACCTTGATAGTTGTAGGATCTTGATATGCTCCAGTGATCTGGATCTGAACTTGTAGACATTCAAACAAAGTAAGATCATCCAACCTGATGTTGAAACCAGGTGCTATGGTCAAGATGACACTTCCTTTATCAAGAGTAGTCAACAAGGTACCAATAAGAGCATTCTGGTACATTGTGTAGGTAGTGTCTAGAGGGGATATCCTGGCTATTGCAGGAATATTTTTTCTTCCATGTAAGGTAAAAACAAGTCGTATAGCTCCAACATGAACATGTGTATGGCTTTGCTCCCTCCATAAGGTGATCAGTTCCTTAGGAGTTTCAAGCTTTACGTACTGTTCTGCTGTTGTAGATCTGAGACCACACTGTTCCAGTCTAGAACTTTAGATGATTTCTTTCGCATGAGGTCTAGAAGTAGATAACACACTCCTAATACTTCTCGTCCAAGAACAGTCACGAGAATATATACTGTATGGACTTAATAATGGTAAAGAAGTCTCAAACACGATTTTCTACAAGTACATGAGTAATTTCAATAAGATTTTCTATTTTATTTGATAATACACGCTTCACACTATTAGGCAAACTAGCTAAAGACAAACTAGAAGATAAATGAACTGGATCTAGAGAAGTTTCCATAACTCTTATGAGACTCTCTTCTTACTCCCTTTCTAACCTGAATCAAAATGTTCCCCCCAGCCAGAGATGTGAAGGTTGTTATGTTTCCAAGTAAACCACAAGCAGTAGTGGAATACTAAGCGAGGAGTAGAAAACTCCAAGGGGTACGCAGGTTTATTCGGCTGGACCGACTCTATCTGACCGCAAACTAGACAAAGACATCACTTCTGGTATGGAAAATCTTCCCGGACTTTGTTTTGTTCTGGCTCTGATATCACTCAGACAACCCTATAGTCCTTTATAGGGCGATATAGGAAAACTATGACCTTTTTCTGGTTAACTCTTCCAGTTAACTTCTATTCTAAACCATCATATTAGTTGAAGATATTGACTAACCAAAGTCAGATTGGAAGTGTATATCATTATGTAGCTGTTCCAGTTATCGAAGACTTATACCCCTTCAATGCCTGTCTTTCGGCTTAACATAGGACTTACTGCTCACGTCTCATAGGAACCCTACTTCACTCACACACTATTACTCGTCATCTTTATCCAATGAGTAATGATTTAATCTCTTATTATCCAATGGACAAAACCCAGAAAAACAAATAAATTATTACCCATAAACATTAAAACACCACAAAAGATTCTTTAAAACTATCAAAAGGCATTTCAGAATATATATACAAAATCAAGACCACCATTGAAATATATTCGTATATGCGGTAACTGAATCGATAGCAAAGAATCGAAAGAAACTCTGAAAGACAATACAAAAGACAAAAGAAAACCAAATAATCATTATTGATGACCTAATTATGAATTCGCCATGATTCTATTTGTTGGGTTTAATCTCTTTAAAATATAGGATCTATTTATATTAAATCATCAAGAATAAAATAAAAGTAGAAATATACCTTAATCTATTGTAAAATATGTACTAAAGTTTTGCAATTTTTTTCTTCCAAATTAGAACGTAACCCTTTTTTTTATTTTTCGTAATTTTTTGTTTTCTCTCTGATGATAGGATTTCAGATAAGAATTGAGCGTACGTATAATTTGGGGACTATAACTTTTTATAT
>JANIHY010000208.1:62141606-62156852 GCA_027479065.1 Erythroxylum brevipes
TTTGATGAATTCACAGCATGGAATTGGGATGAGCGTGAAGTGGAGAATGTTTAGACCATAGATTCAACTTCTAAAAAAATTCAGGAGGAGATCTTTGATGAAACAATAGATGACATTCCTATTAAAGGTACCAAATTACTTTCTGACATTTATCAAAGGTGCAACATTGTTGTACTTGAACCTACAGGTTTTAAAGAAGCTGCAAAAAACTCAAAATGGGTTGCAGCAATGGAGGAAGAATTGAAGATGATAGAGAAAAATGAAACATGGACTTTGGTGGATAGGCCAAGTCACAAAAGGCCTATTGGAGTGAAATGGGTATTCAAATCCAAGCTGAATGCTGATGGATCTGTCAAGAAATTCAAAGCTAGGGTTGTGGTAAAAGGGTTTGCACAACAATTTGGGGTGGATTTCTTGGAGACGTTTGCACCTGTGGCTCGATTTGATATGATCAGAATGATTCTAGCACTAGCAGCTCAGAAAGAATGGAAAGTTTTTCAATTAGATGTCAAGTCTGCTTTTCTCAATGGCCATCTAGAGGAGGAGATTTTTGTCGAGCAACCTGAAGGTTTTGTTAAGAAGGGAGAAGAAGATAAGGTTTATCTGCTTAAGAAGGCCTTATATGGCTTAAAACAAGCTCCCCGAGCTTGGTATAGTAGGATTGATGATCACTTACTTCATCTTGGATTTGAGAAAAGCTTGAGTGAATCAACTCTTTATGTGAAAGTCACTAATGATGGTCTGATTATAGTTTCTTTGTATGTTGATGATTTACTTGTTACAGGAAGCAATTCAAGATTAGTGCAGCAATTCAAAGATCAAATGATGAAGGTTTTTGAGATGACATATTTGGGAGAAATGTCATACTTTCTGGGCATGGAAATTCAACAATCACGACAAGGGATTTTCATTGGACAGCAAAAGTAGTATGCGAAGGAAGTTTTAAAGAAATTTAACATGGAAAGTTACAAGCCTGTATGCAGTCCATTAATGCAAAATGAGAAGCTAAGTAAAGAAGATGGTGCTGAAAAGATTGATGAAGGCTTTTATAGGAGTCTTATAGGCTGTTTAATGTATTTAACAGCAACAAGACCTGATATTTTGTATTCTGTTAGTTTGTTGTCCAGATTTATGCACTGTGCTAGCAACTTACATTTAATGGCTGCAAAAAGAGTGCTTAGATACATCAAAGGCACTACTGAATTTGGAGTATTTTTTGTAAAATCTAAGGAGTTAAAACTAGTTGGTTATGCTGATAGTGATTGGGCAGGATCTTGTGATGATATGAGGAGTACCTCAGGGTACATATTCAGCCTTGGTTCAGGATTTTTCTCATGGAGGTCAAAGAAACAAGATGTTGTGGCTCAATCTACAGCAGAAGCAGAATATATTTCAGCTGCTGCTGCAGTAAATCAAGCATTATGGCTAAGGAAGCTATTGACTGATTTGAAGCATGATCAAAGGGAGCCAACAGAAATTTTTGTTGATAATCAGGCTGCAATTCCTATTTCTAACAATCCAGTATTTCATGGCAGGACAAAGCACTTCAAAATTAAATACTACTTTGTTAGAGAAGTGCAAAAGGATAGGGAAATTACTCTAGTACATTGTGGTACTAATGATTAGCTTGCAGACATCATGACAAAGGCTTTATCCGAGGCTAGGTTTGAAGCACTGAGATCAAGGCTGGGTATCTGCAGCAAAAGAAGCAAGGAGGAGTGTTAGATATGCATCTGTTTGCTGCTAAATAATAGGTCAATGATTAGTTGTCATTTGACTAGAAGTAGTTGCTAGATTTTAGAGATTTCATTGATTTCCAGAATCAAATCTTCTTCATTATTTTTAGGAGTGTTTTGAATTTTCTGTTGTTTTTCAGCTGTATAAATTACAGCTCTCATTGAATGCAAATTATCATTCAAATTTCAGTTCCCTCTTGCGTGTTTTGTTTAGATTGAAAACTTCTATATTCTGCAATTTTTCTGCAGACATTCCAACAAAAGCCCATTCCAGTTTGCATACATACATAGTCTCCAAAGGTACTTTATAGCTTGGTGGGGGTGTCCATATACACTTCTTCTTCAAGGTCACTATAGAGAAAGGTTTTTTTTAATGTTGAGTTGATGTAGTGGCCAGTTTAAGTTTGTTACAAGAGACAATAGAACTATAACAATATTTAGTTTGGCTACCGGTGAGAATTTCTCCCAATAGCCCTCGCCATATGTTTTTGTGAATCCCTTTACCACAAGCCTTGCATTATACCGATTGATTGATCCATATAGCGAATACTACTTACGTCCCACTAGCTTTTTTCCTTCTAGTAGAGGGACCAACTTCCAAGTACTAGTTTTTTGTAAAGCCTTTGGCTCCTCTTATATTGCTTAAGCCCAGTTTGGATTAGTTAAAGCTTCTTCAACACTACTTGGGTTGTGATAAGAGGACAAAGTCTGTGTAAAAGTCATGAGAGGTTATAGAAAATTGTCTGTGGACAAACAATTTCCAATTGGATACTTGGTCCTTATCTCTTCCTCGTTAGGAGAGTACCTGTTGGGTGGAAGATCTCTTCCTCATTAGGAGAGTACCTGTTAGGTGGTCTTCCACGGTTGTGTCTAGGGGGCAAAACATATCCAGCAAGAGTATTTAAGGTATTAGCATAAAGATCAGTGATAGGAGAGCTTACCTCAAGAATATTCTCAATATGAAACAATTCTTCAGGTACTAAAGTGAGAAGAGACTCTTCATTTTTAAGTTGTGCACTGATGTAACAACTCTTCAGGTGCAACCGATGTAGCAGGCTCTTCATCAGCAAGTTCATCATTATTAAGTATATTTTTGGCATCGACATACTCATGCTCTATTTCCCCATTTTTAGTTCAACTCTTGCTGCTATCACACTTCCCAGAGTCATTAACCAATACTGGGTTTTGAAACAACATCTCAGATTCTAGGAAGGTAACATCCACAGAGATGTAGATCAGTAGATGCGATTAGCTATAGGATTAAAGCACTTATATCCCTTTTTATGAAGGTTATGGCCAAAAAACCAGCACCGAACGACACATGGATCGAGCTTAGTGTGTTGGTTTTTGTGGAGATGAACAAATGCAACACAGTCAAAGATGCGAGGAGGAAGCATAAGAACAGTGGACAGAGAAACAGGAGTCGATAAGACCTGTATTGAAGTCTTGAAATTTAAGATTTTTGAAGGCATCCAATTGAGCAAGTACATCGCAGTGATGACCACATCGTCCCAATAATGCTTAGGGACGTGTGTTCCAAAAAGTAAGGCTCGATCGGTCTCTAAAATATGTCAATTTTTCTCTCGATGACACCATTTTACTATGGGGTTTGAGAGCATGATGTTTCATGGAGGAGGCCATGGTGTTGAAAATAATTATGAAATTGGTGATTAATAAACTCTCCACCATTATCTGAACATAAAACCTGCATTTTCTAAGAATTAGGTTTGTATCATGGTATGGAATGCTTGGAAAATAGAAAACACTTCATATTTTGTCTTCATTTTGTAGATCTATGTCATACGAGTGCAATCACCAACAAAAATCACAAACCAGTGGTGACCAGAAGGAGTTACTGTGGAGGGTCCCCATACTTAAGAATGTATTAAGGAGAAAGGAACTATACTTTTATTCAAACTTGCTTGATAGAAAACTCTTCGACTCTTAACCATAATACATGTTTCACATTTAAGGTCTTCAGTTCGTACATGGAAAAAAGATCTGAAAATAAATACCAAAAATAATTAACCAAATGATGGGTGCCCAGTCAATGATGCCACAACCATACCTACCGCTCTTTGCTACTATCATGATGTTGCATGTGATTCACTTGACCTGGACTGAAGTCATCTACATAATTTAACCAATCTCTCTTAGTACCACACCCAATTATTGCCTTGATCAGAATATCCTGAATAAGACAAAATGTAGGATAAATTACTGACATCAATTTATTTGATAAAGATGGAAACAAGATAGTATGAGATGAGGATAGAGATGGTGATAGAGATAAAATTCTAACCCCAATGACTGGGTATGCAACTCCATTGGTGTTTGTGATGCAGGTTTGTCTTGACGATGTCATATGAGAGAAGTCGTTGGAGCCAAAGGTCACATGGTATGTAGCCCCTAAGTCGATAATCCAATCATCGTTAATAAGAGCATTAGAGGCATAGAGGGTTTGTCCATAGTTACTTGAGCAATGTCAATGGCAGAAGATTCTGTCATGGGAATGAGAGATAATTGGGTGTCTCACTTTCTCTGTTCTTATAGTTCATGCCACCAATTAGGATACTATTTCCACAGTGAGTGCACGCTCCTCTATCAGATTGGCCCTTCAATTTGATTGATGGCCTCATCAAATATGGCTAACTAAATTTAACTCCTTTGGTGGCCAAAACAACACTATTAGGAGCACTATCCATTCTAGACGTCATCTTCCCTCTGCGCATGTGCATAGGCGTGCTCAATAGTGGGGAAGGGCTTTTGCTAGAGAACGTCACTTATAATATTATCGAGTTAATCATCCAACCCATCCATGAAAATATAGACTCTTTCCTTCTGTAACAGAGAGTTGTATTTCTGTATATCTAATGTGCATTCCATTGGATTAGGGTGATGGAAATCAATTTCATGCCGCAACCCTTTGTAAATCATAATAATGTGTCTCTATCCATCCGTCTGCTTATCGCATTCCAGTTACATATCGTTCGATTTGATAGAATTGGAAAAGAAAATATCTCACACTTCTCTCTTACGTAGTAAAGCAGAGAGGTAAAGAAACAGAGGCTTATGCAAATTCTGACAAATGAGCTTTAAAAAAACTTCAGAATTAACGACAGACCTAAAATCTAGCCACCATCACAACAACTCAAATAACATCTCCTGCAAACTAGAAACAGGATGTTTATTCCTTAAAACTAGGAACTGTAACTAACTAAAGAAAGATTGAGAATCTAAACAGAATCATTAATTTATGCGTTATTTTCTAACACTCCCCCATAATGCAGAAATTTACAACACCAAACATATTTCTTAACATCTCAAACTTTGAAAGAGGCAGAGACTTGGTAAATATATCTGCAAGTTGTTCATTGGTGTTGGAATACGTCATCTTTATTTTCTTAACTTCTCAAACTTTGAAAGAGGCAGAGACTTCGTAAATATATCTGCAAGTTGTTCATTGGTGTTGCAATACGTCATCTTTATAATCCCTTCTGCAACTAAGTTCCTGATGAAATGATGCCTAATCTCGATATGTCTTGATCGACTATGAAACACTAGATTCTTTGTCATAGCAATAGTGGACTGATTGTCACAAAAAATAGTTGTTCCAGATGTTAGAATGATAAATCAGGACCTCAACCCAAATCCAGTCTAGAATACTGATAAGTCCACCAAAGATTCCAGGCCCATTCATTTGAGGATGGATAAATCATCATTTGCAGCTCACAATATCAAATTTGCACATATATACCAGATGATTAGCTCCGGTGATAACTGCCCTCCAATTGTAGCTACTGACAAAACAATATGTTGTCATCGTTGAGACCATTAGATCATAACAAATTATATCCAATGGCTAGATTAGAATCATTTATTGTGTATATATACTTTACTCATTCAATAAGACAATCATTGAAAATATTACACAAACGATATCTTATGATTTTCATGGTATCAGAGCTTCGCTGACTCATCGTCACCAAATTGTTATCGTCATGGCTACTGGGTCTTCTTCTTCTTCCACTGACCATGATTCCAACGCTATCCTAAACTCTTCCTCCATTGAATTTCTACCGTAGCCAAAACACTAAATTTTAACCTTCCTTTGAAACTCGATCAGCACAATTTTCTTAACTGGCGCCCTCAAATTCTTGCAGTTTTATGCGCATTGGATCTAGAAGCTTACATTTCACTGGATCATGCTCCTCCTCCTCCATTTGTTATGTCTTTAGAAAATACGACTAATCCTATTTCTACCCCTAATCCAACTTATAAAGCTTGGGCCCGAATTGATCAACTTCTTTGTTGGCTTCTCATCATTATCGGTGACACTATTATTGTCCAAGTTAATCATGCTAGCTCTTCCAAGGAGCTTTGGCAGATCCTTGTTAGCTTATATGCGCAGACTTCACTTGTTAAAGTCTTGCAGCTCAAGAAAAAATTATCATCCCTTAAAAAGGGCGCTTCAACTATCTCTGATTATATACAGAAGGTGAAGTCCATTGGTGACTCACTTAAAATTGTTGGTCATGCTGTGACAGAGCAAGAATTAATTCTTAGCGCTCTTGGTGGTTTAGGCAGTGAATATGACTCAGTGGTTGTACTCCTCACTGGATCTATGGGTGTCTCTTCTCTTCAAGATGTTCTTTACACCTTAATGATGCATGAAACCAGGCTTGAACAACAACACGCCATCTCTCATATTGTTGTATCTTCTACATCTGCTAATTTAGCAACCTATTCTACTCAACCTACCTGCACTTTTAATCATAGTCGCGGATCCTATAGAGATTGAGGAAACAAAGGACGAGGGGGTAGAAACAAGTTGCATTGTCAATTATGTCAGAAACCAGGGCATGAGGCATTAAAATGCTACAAGCGTTTTGACATTCACTAGCAAGGCAATCGATCAAATCAACCTTTCCAGCAAATAAATAACACTCCTCAACAGGCATATCTAGCTCATCATTCAGCTGCTACTTCTCCCAACTCTTCTTCTGAACCTAATTGGTTTGTGGATTGCGGGGAAACTAATCATGTCACTACAGATTTGTCAAATCTAAATATTAAAGAACCATACACTGGTCGAGAGTAACTTGTAGTTGATAATGGTAACAAATTACCTATCTTTAATGTTGGTTCTTCTCTTTTACCTACAACTTCCATTACACCTCTCAAACTGCACAATATTCTACGTGTCCCACAAATCACAAAGAATTTAATTAGTATTTCTCAGCTTACCAAAGATAATAGGATTATTGTTGAATTTAATGACTCTGGTTGTGTTTTTAAGGGCAAGCTTACAGGGAGGATTCTGCTCAAGGAGCTTCTCAGGAATGGTCTGTACAGTGTTAGTTCAAAACCAATCACTCCACAGTCTTCTGTCAGTCATTTATCCAACGCAGCACAATCTTCCATCAACAACAAATCTTATTCTGCCTCTAATCAATGTACTATTTTTCTTTCTTAATCAAATGTTAATATGTGGCATGCTCATTTAGGGCATCCTAATACTACTGTATTATAACACATTTTACAGTCAATGAAACTCAAATTTAGTCCTAAATCCATCAATTTTTGTGATTCTTGCCAATATGGAAAACACCACAAATTACCATTTTAAACACACCCTATATCTGTTTATGCTCCTTTGGAAATAATCTACACTGATGTTTGGAGTCCAAGTCCCTATCCTTCAACACATGGTCATAGACATTATTTAATATTTGTTGATGCTTTATCTCGATTCACATGGATCTATCCTATGAAATACAAATCAGAAACCATGGGAATTTTTAAACAATTTAAATCTCTTGTTGAATTACAACTTAACCATAAAATCAAATCTCTACACAGCGATATGGGAGGGGAGTTCACTGTGTTGTTACCATTCCCTGATCAACATGGTATTAAATCCAGATTCAGCTGTCTATATACTCATCAACAAAATGGGATTTCTGAAAGGAAGCATCATCATATAATTGAGATTGGTCTTGCACTTTTGTCCCATGCTAAATTACCTCTAACTTTTTAGCTTGAAGCTTTCCAAACCACAACCTATCTAATAAATAATCTTCCTACTCTAGTTCTCCAAAATCTCTCACCGTTCCAAAAATTATTTCACAAACAGCTTACGTATGATCACCTAAGAATTTTTGGATGCACATGTTTTCTCTTTATATATGGATACAAATTATATGAAGATAGAAAGTTCTGAATTGGACTATAAAAATTTCAATTTCCAAGTGAACGTTGAGTATAGGGTGCTGTCTCTGAATAAAAGCAGTTCGAAAATATTTCGAGTATAAATTTCACATTACTGAACCAAATTGAGTGATTTTGTGTCAATGGAAACATAAGACATGGAGGGATACTTTTCTAGAGAGTGTTTGACCAAATTATATCAGTTTCACTTTCTGATTGAACGTGAATAGTAGACTCGAAAGAGTGTCGTGGAAAAATCTGAAAGTAAGCCAATGGGAAATGAATTGTGATTTTAATGGTTTTAGTGAGGCATAAACCTAAGTATAAAATATACTTAGGTGATTTTTGATATGAGAATGAGTGATAAGGTGATGAGAATAATGGAAAGATACCCAGGATTGTCATGAATATACATTGTGCATATTCTGTATATGCACTTATGCATAAATGAATACTTATAATTGTGCAATTATTAATGTGTGTGTATTGTGTGTATTGCATAATTTTGATGTGTACGATAAACGTCTGCATTCAAATGCTTCCAGATTATTGAAGCTAGTGCTAATTTGGAGCGTACTGTGAGTAGACCTAGATAATCTCATTTCATTGTTTGTTTTATTTGAATTTTGTATTAATTGACTATTGGATGATGTTATAAATGTGATTGATTGTGTCGGTTTCTGGACAGGAGGTTCGATGATTGTGATGCTTGGTTGATATTGAAGTGTTGTTTGTATGTGAATGAGATGAACTAAGTGTACATAATTTGATGATAAATGTATTTCAAATGAGCATTTGCATGTAAGTGAAGATGTGATTCTCAACTTAATGTTGAATGTTGAATTAAGGTCCGATGATTTGTGAATATGAGTGAATGTGGATCATGAAAATGTGACTGATGCATTTCATTTCATGAAAATGCATGAAACATAAAGGCTGTTATGACTAAAGTAGCCACCAATAAGAGCTTAAAGCTCAACGAGTAAAAATGAGCCTCAAGCTCAAAAGTGATTTAGAGCCTCAAGCTCAACGTTTAATGAGCTCTGTATCCCACAAGCAGATAAGGGAAAGTTATCAATGAGCCCTATATAGAACAGTTTAGGCACTCGATCATAACAAAGTAACAAAAGAAAAGTGGGTCTCATGTGTACTATATATGCATAATATAAATCATTTAATTACATTGAATGTGAAATGTGAAATGATGTGAATGTGAATTATGTGTTATGTGACTAGGTGAGCCATCGACGATTGTCACTCATTGAGTTCACAAATCTCACCCAAAATTTGTAAATATTTTTCAAGATCAAAAGAATACCCCGTTAGGCAAACTAGAGTATACCTACAGCATACAAGTACAGGATAGGGGTTGGGATCAGTTCACATCTGCATTCTTATTTCTTATTTTTTATCAAATTGTGTTTTCTGTAATGATTGTATCGTATGTATGGAAATAATTTTGTTCTGTAACAACTTTCCAAATTGAAAATGTTAGTAAATGATTTTGAAGTGTAATGCTGCCATGTTTATAAGTGTTTTACCTTTGTAATGGGCCCAAATAGAAAGTGAAATTTCGATGATTTGCGTAATGGTTGTAAAGTTGTAAATGAAAATGTTTTGAATTAAAGTGGGCCCTATTTGAATATTGTTTTCTACATACTATGTTTGTAGTTCAAAAAAAAATTATATTGAGTTTTGACCGATTAAGTGTTCTAGCATGCCACTCTCGCGGGGCACGAACTCGGATATCACGCAGGATGTCAGGCACTTTGTCTTGTGGGAGTGTGGTGCTACACCGTGTGACTTATAGATTTGAGTCTCATGAAAAGCACCCAAGATAATAATTATTGGGTATTAAATAATAGATCTCAAATAAGTCAAAGACCATTTTCCTCTCTCTTCCAATTATCAAACGACAATTCGATTGGTGATGCTATATAAGTTGAAAAAAATGTATTGAATAGATGATTCTGAACCATTGAAGAAGCCGCTAAAAGAAAGAAGAAGAGAGGAAATAAAATTCTTTCAAGAACATCAATATCTTTCAAAAAAACAATCGTGGATACAGGTACACACAAAATCATTCGATCCAATAAATGTCTTTCATAGAAATGCCAATCAAAATTGCCATAATAATTTTGTGGTGATTCACTTCCTTGTGTAATATGTTCAAATGCTCTCTTTCTATTTTTGTAGACGCTGTATTTGTAGTGCTTACACTGGTTTAGGACTACTTGAAGGATTTGACTGGTTGGTTCAGGACATTACCGGTAGGATCTATGTACTGGATTAAACATAATTCAACCTTTTTTTTGCAGTTTTCATCTTTTTAAAAGGTGATTGTGATTGTTGGATTCAAGCTCTGAATTTTCTTCCTCAAATTCCCTATACAAAGTGACGTGTGTTTACATGCATTAGTGTACTCTACTTCAGTAATTTCATTAGAAATAGAGAAATATGTGTGAAATTTTACATGGAAGAGGAGCATTACAATCTTAGAAAGAAAGATAAGTTAAAGTCTTGATAAGTCTATGAAAAAGATTATTAATTAAATATTAATTAAATATTTTTATTATATCATTTTTTAGTTAAAATTAAAGTTGTTGAATTATTTTAAATTCGAAAATTATAATATAAATTATTTGTCAAGTTGGTTGTTAATAATTATGTGATTAAAAGTAACAACTTTTAGAATATGATTTTTCATAATAAATATTTAACTGTAATAATCATATAGAAAAATTTTGGTTGCTTATTAATAAATATGTACTTCACTATAATAATCATATAGAAAAATTCGGGACATAACTTTAATACTTCAACTCAATTTTAGCTTGATATCATATAGAAAAAAAAATTTGGTTTGCCCCCATTTATCAAGTTTTTATTTATTATTATTCTTTTTTATATGAAAAAAGAAGTACTTATTTAAATATCTTGTTCGAAGCTACTATTTCTTTATTATTTCTATTCTATACATTGGTTACTTTTAATCCTTAGAGAATTTCCGTAGAATGTTGAATAACATTAAAGAACTAACATCATTTATGATTGAATATAACAAATTTACAAAAGTATCCAATATACTTAATAAATCAAAATCAAAATTGGTATATAAACATTAACATAACTCGTAAATAACTTTGTTTATTATCGTAAATCAAAATATGATCGGAGAATATTCTTATGATAACATGTTACATATACAGGCTATCTTATCCATAATTTTGATAAAAAGAAAATTTATCTATAAAAAAAGTAGTAACAACTATCAATAGTCTTCCCAATGAAGTAAAACCATGCTTGTCGCCAACATGGATTTATGTACAAAATTGCAAACATTGTGACTAATATAATAGTAAAAGTCACAGAAAAACTTGTGTAAAAGGCATTCACGTCGACAAAACCATTCTCAACTTCATCATCATTTGAAGATGTTGTGGTTGTTTCTAAAGTGCAATTCTTCGGTAGTGGTAACCCGCAAAGGAAAGGATTCCCTTCGTAACTACTCTCATCAAATGTGGCAAATTGGGCAACTCTATTAGGTGTCTCACCAGATAGGTTATTGTAAGATACATTGAAAACTTCTAAGAAGTTTAGCTCTATAAGCTCTAGAGGAATTGTTCCGCTCAATTTGTTGAAAGAAAGATCCAAAGTCTCAATTTTGGACATGTTTGAGAATGAGAAGGGAATAGGCCCAAATAAACAATTATGTGATAGGTTCAGAAGATTGATCCCTTGGATATTTCCAAATTCAAAAGGAATTTGGCCTGTCAAATTATTGTAAGAGATATCCAATCCAATGAAATTCATGCGATAAATTTGAAAGATGCTATATCCAAA
The DNA here is from genome assembly GCA_027479065.1 of Erythroxylum brevipes. Classification (NCBI taxonomy): domain Eukaryota; kingdom Viridiplantae; phylum Streptophyta; class Magnoliopsida; order Malpighiales; family Erythroxylaceae; genus Erythroxylum; species Erythroxylum brevipes. The sequence continues at coordinate 62,153,396 of JANIHY010000208.1, forward strand.
ATTATTTCCCTTCACTGCAAATTCAAAAACTTCATCAAAATTATATGTATTGCTATATAATTCTTCATTTCTCTCATATGAATAATTGATAGAAAGAGTAGAGAGCTTATTATGTGAAAGATTAACTACCTCTAACTTATTTGTCATCTTCCACAAACTAATTGGCACCTCCCCTACAAAATTATTATGGCTCAAGAGAAGAAACTGTAACCCATAAAACTTTTCAATCCACTTAGGAATGACACCTGATAAGTTATTATAACAGAGATCAAGAATTCTCAAATACTTGAAGGCAGAAGTTAAATGGGGAAAATTTCCTTGCAATCTATTTCCTGACAAAAGAACTACTTGCAATTGTGAAGTTTCCAATATTGCAGGTATGCTTCCAAAGAGCATATTTTTTGAAAGATCCAACACTTGAAGAGCCTCCATTGTTGCAATCCACTTTGGGACTTTGCCAAATAATTTGTTATCACCCATGACAAATACTCTTAAGAAAGAGCAATTACACAAGCCTTCAGGAATGTTTCCAGTAAACTCATTTTTTGATAGATCTAAGATATCTAACCTTGGAAAATATGCACACATCTTTGTCGGAATGCCACCATAAAGATTATTTCTGGCAATATGTAAATACCTTAGATTTGCATTAGGATTATGTATTGAAAAACCCAAAGATCCTGAAAGAGAACAATTGGAGAGAGAAAAGTCTTCCATTTTTGTATTGTTTTCTAGTAACCAAGATGGGAAGCCCAAACCTATCATTGGAATACCATAAATGTAGAGAGACTTCAAATCATGTTGATGGTATAGAAATTCAGGAAATGATCCTCCTCCAGAAGTGGATTCTAACCAAAGACTCTCCAATTGAAACTTGGGTACCAAATTATGATTGACCACCTTTGTTTTTGTATAAACTTCATTTACATCAGCATAAAAATGCTTGAGTTTGGAGTGGTTCAGAAATGGAGAAAGTGAACTTGGAATTTCAAACAAATTGTCATCTAGTGACAGGAATGTGAGAGATGTGAGGAATTTCAATGGAGTTTGGGAAATTTTTCCAGTAAAGTGATTACGAGAGAGACCCAATTCTTGTAGAAGTGTCAAATTCACCAAACAATGAGGCAAATTACCACTCAGATTATTGTCAGAAAGATGAAGCACCCGAAGATTTGCGAGGTGGCATAAGCCTAAATGTATATTAAAAAGAAGGAAATTAGAGAGATAGACAACTAACAGATACTTCAAATTTTATCATTAAGAGAATTAGCTAACCTTGAATGCTGCCAGTTAGCTCACAATCTTGCAAAGATAAAGTTTCAAGTGAGGTCATGTTTGCAATGGACTGTAGTAAGGTTTTGGAATTTGATAACCCTGCAACGATATAAAAAGATTAGTCAAAAAGGAAATAATAAATTGAGTAACCGAAATATTTTATAAACTTACTTTGGAAAGTAGGGGTGTTTACATTGATCAGCTCCATGCTTAAAGTTCGAAGAGAACGAAGAGCACTAAGACTTTGCAGAAAGTTCTCATCCAAAGAAGAGTAATTCAGGTATAACTCTTTCACATTATCCAGCTCTATTTTGAGGGAAATAAAAAACATCTTTTAGGTAAAATTTAGCATAAGTACAAATATAATTAGAACTTTAAGAGTTTAATTTAAGTAAAAGCATTTGGTTGGCTAACCTCGTGGAAATAATATCCCTGTAAGTTTATTGTTTTCTAAATGAAGAGATTCAAGATTCGAGAATCCTTTTAACGATTCCAGTTGAAAGTTACTTCCATTGCAAACGCCGTCATTTAGCCAAAGGATGCTTATATTACTTTTGCTTTCAATATCTACAAAAAGATACAATTTATTGATAAGTAAATATAGATATTAATGTCAAGTTAATTTTTCATGGGTTGCTTGAATTCCAGCTAATACATTTATTCAAAGAAAAAAGAACATCCATGATTTAAGTAAATGTATAAACCAAGAATGAGTGAATAAATCATGTTAAGTGTATAATTATGTTATTAAATAAGATTTGAGTATACCTTTAGGGACAAGAAATTTGTCAATGTTGTTGCCGCTAATGTCTAACTCTTCCAGATTGCGTAAGGCAACTAAGTCTTGTGAGCAACCAAAAAAAAGCAAAGTTGCTTAGATATAATTAATACAATTAAAATCAAATATTATTTCTTTCTAAAGATTAAAGGAAAATACCAACCAACCTTCTATGTTGATTGATCCTTTTAACTGATTGTCAGAAATAACTAAAGTTCTAAGAGAGTGAAGTCCGTGTAATAATGGTAAAACTCTATTGTTCAAATCATTGTCTCCCAAATAAAGGATCTCTAAGTTCTTCAGCTTCTGCAATTCTTCAATACCTACATAGTTCACTCACGTACCTTCAACTTACTAAAAAAAAAATTATATATATAATTAACAAAATTACTATATATATAATTCTCAAAGCCAAATGATATATATCAGAAATTTTGGTATGATTTCATTATTAGTTAGCTAATATTATAAAAATATGGTCAAATATACTCTTTTCGTGGTAATTAAAATTAAGACGGATGAATTCAAAGTTACCACTTGTTCCTGTCAGTCCAATTCCACGAAGGTTTAAAAACTTCAATGATAAAAAACCTGCCACAAAAGGTAAGATGGTATTCTCCAATTTATTTGAACTCAAATCAAGATGCTCTAAATTGATCCTGCTCGACAATCTTTCAAAACCTGAAAATCAAAAATATCACAAGTTTTGAGACAAATTATATTTACGAGTGATTTGAAAAGAAAATAAAAGTGTTAAGAACCTTCGTTCTCCACGCAGCAAACAATAGAGTTGTCTCGTAAACTAAGTCTTCGGAGTTCTTGAAATGGAAGAAACATCGAAGCGTTGAAGTACCAATTATCTATAGATTCTCCCAACATCCTAAAGGCGTAAAGCTCGAGCTCGTAGACTCGACCTGTGGTGGCGTTACATCCAACACCATCCCACTTACAACAGTCAGCCTCTTTCCTCCATGTGTTTAATCCGTAGGATTCATCCCTACTTGTGTAATTAAAAGAAGCTTTGAGCTGCAATAGAGCAACTCGCTCCTCCTCCATACAAGCATTAGAGCCCCGGCCGTGCAGTAGTAATAACAATGAGATCAGCATCACCATTATTACTACTAACCTCAGTTGATTGTCTATCCTTGCCATTTCTACTGATCTATTCAAGAGACGATTTCTTCTGTAGTTTCTTATCGCATAAATGATGACCTGCGATATTCCTTTTATAGGAGAGTCTCATCCAATGGGTGATTCAACATGTTTATGGTGGTGGTCACATCTCATGAAGAAATTTTTGGAGCAGAAAAAGTAAAAATATATAATCCCGTCACTTCTTAAATTTTATGTAATTAAAATCTTTTTTGAAAAGTTATAGAATTACAATCTTATCACTTGTTACAT
>JANIHY010000208.1:62341075-62353191 GCA_027479065.1 Erythroxylum brevipes
ATTAATAAATATTATGTAAATATTGAAAATAATTTATTTTAAGTTTTATTTAATTTATAATTATTATTAGTAATAAAAATTTATTATTATTTCAAAAACAAAAATTAAAAATTTACAATAATTATAAAAGTTGAAATAAACAAAATAACTAACTAAAAAATTTTGATGAAAAAGGGGAAAAAGGAGTTACAAGGGAGGGACATTTTAAAATTTTTTGAAAATTTTGAAAAAAGTCTTTTTATTTTTTAAAATTTTCAATACTTGTATCATTCGAAACGGGCCGATACTAATCGGTATTTAAACTCGGTACCACCAAACTCTTGTTTCGTACTAGTTTTAATTCGGCATGATATGTACCGGCCGATACATACCGGTATTCATAACCATGAATGTCGCTTAAGTTATAGAAGTGCACAGTTACAGAGAGTTACATGGTCATTACAGGTGACCGTATGTGCCTTTGGCTTTCATGTCTTCGTTCACATGGTTCCAAAGACTTACATGGTCGATCTACATGGTCATATAAGTTAATGACACGGGCATATGACACTCTACAAGACCATATCTCTCCCAAAAGGGCTTCATTCAACCGTCATTCATCTTTTTTTCACTCATTTGTTGTTCCATAAAAGTGTCAACGATCATCGAAAGTCTCAAAATATGGTTAGATAGTCAACAATCTCCACCTCCAATATAATTTTAGGGAAGACATGTATGCTTCAAAGGCTACTTGAGAGACATCCCAACAAGCTTACTATAAAGCTTATGATTGCTTCCGGGACAACTTTAGTCAATATATTGGTATCATTCATGTTTGTATGAATCTTTTTTAACATTAATTGTTGGTCCTCAATAACATACCTTAACCAATGATATCTAACATTTATATGCTTTGCGTTGAAATGATACAAATTATTTTCGCTCAAGTTAATGACACTTGATTATCAAAAAATACCACTAGTTTTTTTGCTTTATATCTAACTCGGGAAGGAAGTTTTTTAATCAAAGCATCTCCTTACTAGCTTTCACTGTAGTTGTATATTTTGCTTCAGTTATAGATAATGTTACACACTTTTGTAGCTTGGATTGTCATGAAATGACTCCTCTTGCAAAATTGAATAGAAAACCTGAAGTGGATTTTCTTCCATCAAGACCTCCAGCCATATCTACATGAATATAATCTTCTAGAATTGGCTCATCGTCACCAAAACACAAACTTCACTTTGAAATATCTCCCAAATATCTTAAAATCTATCTCATTACTTTCTACTGAACCTTTCCCAGATTAGACATGAATCTACTCACTAACCTAACAGCTTGTGTAATATCTGGCTTTGTACTCACTATAACATATATCAGAGACCCTAATGCAGATGAACATGGAACAAAAGACATACATTTCTCCTTTTCTGTTGAGGGACATGAACGTTTGTTTAGCTTAAAGTGAGGTGGCAGTGGCATGCGAATTGATTTTACATATTTTAAATTGAACCTTTTTAGCACTTGTTCAATGTACCTTTCTTATGACGACTATAATCTCCTATTCTTTCTATCCCGAGTTATTTCCATTCCTAAAAGCTAATTTATGGGTCCCAGATCTTTCACATCAAAAGATTTAGATAGATCCTCGTTTAATTTTTGGATTTTTTCAACATCTTGACTCACAATCAGCATATCATCAACATATAAAAGAATAATGGTGAAGTTCTCACCTGTGAACTTTAAAAAAAAACGCACAAGTATTGACATAAGTTTGCTTGTAACCATAATCTATCATAAAAGAATAAAAAAATTTGATATCACTTGCTTGGAGCTTGTTTCAACTCATATAAGCTTTTCTTCTACCAGTAGACCAAATTCTCCTCTGAATCCATTTAGCTACTCCATTTATATCTCCTCTTTTAAATCTCCAAGTAAGAAGGTTGTTTTAACATCCAGTTGTTCAAGTTCAAGTTGAGGATTTAAGTAGGCAATCAATCCCTAAACTGTTTGAATTGAGTGTCATCTTGAAAACTAGCCAGAAGATTTTATCAAAATTTATACCCTTCTTTTAATTGAATCATTTCGCCACTAGCCTTGCCTTGTGCTTCACTAGTTTGTCACTATCTTTCTTTATCTTGAAGACCCATTAATTCTTTAATGCCTTTTTTTTTTCTTTTGGAAGTTTCACAAGCTTATATGTATCATTCTTCTTCAGAGACTTCATGTTTTCCTTCATAGCTGTAAGCTGGAGATTTTATTTTCACAAGATGCAACTTCTTCACATTCTTAAGCTACCCTTAATAATCACTAACAAATATTTTGAACTTGAATATCTTGTAGAAGACCTTTTCTCCTTTGTCGACCTTCGAAGTTATATATCACTAGCAGTTGAATCCGTTTTCTCCCTTTGCTCATCATTCCCAATGACTTCATCTTTGGCATTATTCAAATGTGATTTGTGTAGCTCATCATTACTATGTTGTATCTAATCGCCATCAATATGTGTTTGGTCACAAACTTCATCTCCTTTATTTGTAGAGCGCTCAGTAGTGGGAGAATTTGGAGAAAAATTAACTACATTATAAGATGAGCTACTTTGAGTAACCTTATCTCTTTTCAAAAGATTAACACCTTTCTTATACTCCTGGAACACCACATCCTTGCTCCTTATCACCTTTTGCTTATATGGGTCATAGAGTCTGTAGCCAAACTGACCACTACCATAATCAATAAAAATGTAAGGTTTAACCTTTAAGTCAAGCTTTTGTCTCTAATCCTTGGGCATGTGTTTAAATACTTTATAGCTAAAAACTCTAAGATGATGATATGTAGGGTCTTAAATTTTAATAGAATTAAGGGAGCTCAGTTAATTAAAAAGACTACAATTATGAGTGCTTCATCCTAAAATGTCTTGGATAACATGAACATTATGAGTATACTACGTACCTTCTCTATATTAGTTTTGTTCATCCTCTCAATAATATCGCTATGTTGTGGAGTATCAAGTTTGACTTTGTTATGTCTAATGTCATGCAATGTACAGTAATCTTCAAACACCTTAGAAGTATACTCACCTTTAATATCTACTCACAGGCCTTTCTACACCATGACGTAAACCTTCTGGAATGTTTCAAATACTTGATTCTTTGCTTTCAACATATACACCAAAGTCTTCCTCAAAGTATCATCAATAAATGTAACAAAATATTTGTTACCTCCTAGTGCTCCTTTTCAATTGGGCCACAGACATTTGAATGCAACAACTCTAATAACTTTGTCTTCTTTGTAGGTCGTCTCTTTGAAAAGACTTTATATTGCTTTCTTACCAAATAGTGATCACGAGGATTAATATGTAAAGTGTTTTTAACTGGCATAAGAGATTTATTAGCCAATAACTTTAATCTCTTCTCACTCATGTGCCTCAATTGTCGATCTTATAGATTTTGAGAAATTTCCTCTTTGACTCTGTGTGCTTCTCAACCACCACACACTTTTAAGTGTGTCTTACACAATATGCAATATAGCTTTCCTCGAGCAACATTCATAGCTCCCTTAGACAATTTCCACTTCGTATCCTTAAAAATGCATTGAAATCTTCTCGATCTAACACATTTATCGATAACAGATTTAGACTTAAATAAGGAATATGTCGTACATCTTTCAAATTTAACAAACATTCGATGTTCTTTGAATTCGAATATCACCTATACTGATAATCTTAACAGAACTTTGGTTACCCATCCTTACGCTCTCAAAGTCTTCCATTTTATAGTTTGAGAAGTACTCTACTTTTGGAACACAATGATACAAAGCTTCCATGTCAATCAACTACTTAAAACCTAAATCATTGACATGGAAGCATTCACTTATCATACAAAACAAAGACACCTCATCATCTATACTTGAAGTAGTTACAGTTGTACACTTTTAATCTCCATCTTTCTAATGATCTTGCCTTTTCAAATCCTTTTTTCATTTGTAATAGGACCTCTTAGTATGTCCTGGTCTATCACAATAATGGCATATCTGTTCTACTACTTGCTTCTAGTTGACAATTCACATCTTTGTCACCTCTGGACCTTGATCAGTTCTTAGACTTATCATGTCATTTGGGACCCTTGCTTTTTGCCATGAAAGCTTACACGTTGTAAAATCCTATCTCTTTTCTTTTGATTTCTTCATCGAGCATACTCTCTTTGGTTACACCCAAAGAGAGCACACCTTTCAAAACTGAATTGTTTATCATCACCACTAACTTCTCCCAACTATCCCGTAATGAACTCAACAAGAATAAGACTTGAAGTTTGTTATCAAAATGATATTCATTATTGTAAGTTTGTTGATTATATCCTAAAAATCACTCAGATGCTTTGACACAAAGTTTCCTAGTTTTTAGCTTCAAATCAATCAAACAAGCTTTGTTATGAGCAGTCTTCCTTTCATACAAATCTTTTAGCTTCTTCTACAACTAAAATAATCTATGTCTTATGACACATGATATACTGATATCAATCCATTGTTGAATCATGTCTAGAGTTTTCAAGTTCATCTTCTCCCATTGTTTATATGATATCTTCTCAAGTTTTGAAAGAACATCATCCTTCACACCTTTGTACATATTAATAAGATCGAAGAGATCCTTGCAGAACTAAAGATCCTCCATTATAGGCCCTAAATAGAGTAGATTATTGACATCAACTTGACTATAGAGTTAGTGTTACCTCCCATTACGATAACTATGATATCACTTGTTGGGAGATAAAAACAACAACTCTTTAAAAATCAATTAAAAAACAGAAAAAATACTATTCAATTTTAACTAGCAAATTAGTATGAGAATAAAAACTTAATAAATAAGCTGACATCAAGATTTACGTGGAAATCCTTTAGTGTAAAGAAAAAAAATCATAGTCAAACTAACAAATAAATCTACTAAACTCAAATAAGGATTTATAAAGTTTAATATTTCACACCATAACTACAAGTTGCCTTACCAAGTTTTAGGATTGAAACTTAAAGTTGATATGTCATCCAAATAAGGCTATGTTTTGTTGGGTGGTTGCTAATGGAATAGAATATAATGTAATATTATTCCATCATTTGGGAGGGGGGTTTATAATAAAATGAAATAGAATAGGATGGAAGGGAATGGTTTCATATTACATCTCATTCCATCCTAAACAGTAAAAATAAGTTACCTCTGATTTGGGGAGGTTTAGGATGGAATGTAAAACGATTAACAACATTTTACTATATTACATTATAAACTCTTTCAAATAATGTTTCACTATATTATATTATGAACCATTCCATTCATCTCGAACAACAATTTTCTAATATTACATTCACTGATATTCTATTCCATTATAAATTATTTTATTCCATTTCATTAGAAACTTTACGTTCAACTAAGCATAGCCTAACACTCAATCTAATCCCCAAAACAATAAAAAATGAGAATATTATACTAGTTTCCCTCTGTATGCTTTTCTTCCCTTTTTGGAGTATTTGGCTGCCACTAGTCTTCAAACCTATTTCTTTTCATCTTTTATATCCCAAAATAGATTTTTCGTACAATACACGATTACATACACGGTTGTATAAATGACCACATCTCTTCCACACATTTTTCACACATGGACGTGTATGTCATGAATACGGATGTATACATGACTGTATAAATCTTTGCCACGGCCGTGTAAGTTAAAGACACAGGTGTGTAGCACCTTAATTACATGACTATGCCTCTCCAAAAGAGCTTGATCCAATCATTATTTATCGTCTTCACTCATTAGTCATTCCTACGAATCATAAAAGTGTTAACAATCATTGAAAGCCTCAAAATAAGGTTGGATACTCACCATTATCATGCTTGAGTTTAGACTTATTTTATCTTGAATTCTATCAACAAATCAAACAAATTTTAACTTGGGGCTCAAGTTCGAATTTAAATATTCAAACTCAATCTGGTCCATTCATTACCAACTCAGTCATATTCTGTCATATTCAAAAAAGGTTTTGTATTTGCTGACTTTAGGTGGTGGAAACACACGGGTTTCTCACAAAAATTACCATTCGGAAGAGACAGGATAGCCGAGTGCTTCCTCTGGTCATTGGGATTCGCAATGGAGCCTCAACATAGTTATTTTAGAACAGAGTGCTCAAAGATCAATCAACTTATTACAACAATTGATGATATTTACGATGTGTATGGAACCTTGGAAGAACTTGAGCTTTTCACCTCTACCCTTGAAAGGTTAGTTCCCAATTATTGTTAATCTCAATTTTTGTATCTCTTAAGTTACTATTGTTTATATATACGTAACAAGTACATTTTGATACACATTTTGATTTCAGGTGGGATGTAAACATGATGGATCGACTTCCTGAATATATGAAGTTGACCTTTTTAGGCCTAGTCAATTTCGTAAATGAAGTTGCTTATATTACTCTCAGGGATCATGGCATTGACGTACTTTACTACCTCAAGAAATCGGTATTTAACATTAATCTTTGAAACTTAATTTGTTTATAGAATTTAGTAATTATATGTGTTTTTCAGCTTCTTAATCATTGAATTTCTCTAATATATATGCGTTTCTCGTCATGCTTCTTCAGTGGATAGATTTATGTAAAGGTTATTTAGTGGAGCACAAGTGGTACAAAAGTGGATATAAGCCAGCAGTCCAGGAATACTTAGACAATGGATGGAGAACTATAGGCGGTACAGTTATTCTGGTCCACGCTTATTTTCTAACAGCAAATCCAATTATAGAAAAAACTATGGCATCGCTGAAGGAAGAACTGTATCCTGATATTATTAAATGGGCGTCAATGGGTCTCAGGCTGGCAGATGATCTTGGAACCTCATCGGTACGTTAGCAAAATTCAAGCTTTTCTTGTTCCTGGATTCTTTGTGTAATTTGATCTTCTTTTTCTATTCTTAAACAGCATGAGATGCAGAGAGGTGATGTTCCAAAATCAATCCAATGCTACATGCATGAAACTGGAGCTTCTGAAGAAGAAGCCCGTGCCCACTCATATTATCTGATTAGTGAAACATGGAAGATGTTGAATACAGCTGGGGCAAGTGATACATTATTTTGTAGAGAGTTTGGTCGAATATGTATGAACCTGGTAAGAATGGCACAGTGTTTTTACCAGCACGGTGATGGGTTCGCCATTGTTGACCGTGAAACTAAGGGTCGCTTCTTGGCACTTCTTGCTCAACCTGCTCCACTGCCATAAAATTTCCTAGATTCTGGGTTTTGTCATGAGTATATTATGCACTGTTGTTGGAAAATAAGGTGTAATGCATAAATATTGACAAAATAATAAAACTAAAGTTAATTAGTAATAAGGAACATAATATGTAATTATATATATCTATCATAGTTGTGGTTGAATACTCAATATCTAAAGAATGGTTTAACTATTGAGAACTCATATGCATCCAAAATATTGAAAAATGTCAAAAATTAATATATTAGTTTATTTAACTCTCCTCGTAAATGGCAAGGGGTTAGGTGCGTGTCTTGTATTCCTAGATTCCAATTTCCAAGCAAATTTTTTTTCCTCACCCAGAAAGTTGGATCTAGTTCAAAATATTCATATCTAATTTAAATCCAATCAAGTTTCGAACAACCCAAAGTTTGACTTGATCCAATCATCGAACCTGAATCTAAGTTATTTGGGCTTTAATAAGTATGAAATTAACTATTTATTGATATAAAAAATGATATAATTTTGTACTTGAAAAGAGTTTGTCTAAAGTCTAAGTTTGATTTAAAAATTCAAAAAAGAAAAATTTGAACTCAAATCAATCTCAAACTTGAGTAAAAAGGCCTAGACTTAAATTTCAAACTTTTGAAAATCCCAAACTCACTCTAAAAATTGATAAACTCTAATCAAGCATGTGAACTTGAGGTTAGGACGAGTATCCAAAATCTTTAGAATTAATTTATTTCTCTTAAGAATGACCTATTTTAATTTTGATACTTTTCGACCTCATTTTATGGTTCAAGAACGTAAGTATTTAATCCTTATGGACTCACTTAAAAAGTCCAAGTTGTAAATCCCACGTGAGGTGTAGAAAGGTTTGACCCTTTTGATCCGGATGCAATAGCTTCTTGTCATATTACAACAAGGATATTGGATATATTAACGGACTTATTTTATTTTAGAAATTTTTTTATCATCCCAACTCTTTCCCTCATTAATTATAATTGCTTTTTTCAAAAAAAAAAATTCATAGGTTGATTAAATTAATTTTCAAAATTTCTATTCATAAGAGTGAACTTTCAATAACCTCTTCTTATCATAAGCGAATTTATTCACATCATATTAACTCTCTTTTAGTCCATAGCTAAAATAATTAGGGATGCAAATCAATATTTAGGAACCCAACTTACAAATTTTCAACAAATAAAAGCTGCACGATTTTCATAAGTGTGAGCCTTTAAAAACCTAGAAGTAATCTTCTGAAATTCGGACCGGTCATTGAACCAGTGGCCTTACTGGTTATCGGTGTGACGTAATAATTATGTAATAATTATATTTAATTATATATAATATTAAATTTAAAAAAAATAAAAAATAAAAAAAAATTATCGAACCGGTCCAACCGGACCGATCCGACCGGTCAATTGACCGGTTTTGACCGGTTCACACCAGGTCAATTGAAGACCAATTTTGGGGCATAAACCGGACCGGTCACCGGTCGGACCGGTCGGACCGGCCGGTCAGATCCGGGTTTCAAAACCATGCCTAGAAGCATGAGAATGAGATACGTTTCTACATGCAATACGATTTTCTGCTCGACCGGTCGGACCGGCCGGTCCGATCCGAGTTTCAAAACCATGCCTAGAAGCATGAGAATGAGATACGTTTCTACATGCAATACGATTTTCGGCTCACCATTTTTACCACAAAAGTCCAATCAAGTGGAACATTTCACACGTGGGACGATAAAATCGTGTAAATAATAAATACTCTATGAACCATATGCTTCCAATTGGACCACTTTCAAGTTGCAAGCCAAGGAGACCTGACACCTCGTGGGGCAACTACGTCGATTGGAGAGCATCACCAAGCAAGTTATTTACACAAATCATCTGTATAATCTTGCAATAATTACCAGGTGTTTGTTTCCTGATAAAAAATAATGGCCCTTTCCTTGGTGACTTCATTTTCATTTCGCTGTATCACAAGCTTCCTGCCAAGAAACCTATACTTGTTGCTTGGATCATCAATCTATAGAAGTTTCAGTGGACTTCAATGCAGGGTTGTGGCCAAAGTTTTGGACCAAACAATAACTAGAAGATCTGGAAATTACCAACCTGCTTTAAGGGACTATAACTATATCCAGTCACTAACAAGTGACTTCGGGGTATATTTTTCTATTTGCATTCAAGTTCTTCATGCTTCCTTTGTTCATATTCCCTAAACAAAATTAAGTTAGGAATTAATTCAAAACTGTAAAACTGTCAAAATTCTTTTTGAACAGATCTTTAGTTTATTTTTAATTTTATTTTATAAGTCAGATTTGTTGGCTGAGATCTTTATTTAACAGTTGTTGAGTTTTTCTATATTTTACTTATATAAGATAACCAACTTCATTATTATGATAATATAATAAAATAACTCCAGTATTAAATATTCTTTTATTCTACACATGTTCTTCTATTTTTTAAAAAAGATTCTACATGATATCAGAGCCCTCAAAGATCTTGAGGGACTTATCAGTGATTAAGAAAGAATATAACCAAAGCTTAATTTCTACCATGGCTTCCTTCAACACATCATCTCTTTCAACCATAGTTTTCAACGATGAAAATTATGAAATATGGGTTATCAAAATAAAAGCTCACTTGAGAGGTTTCAGTTTGTGGCAGTGTGTTGGTGAAAGACGTATATCTTCTCTAGGAAATAATCCTACACTTAATCAAGTTTGAGTTAATGAAGATGAAAAAAGCTAAAGCCCCAAGATCAGCTTTATCTCAAACACATGCTGTTGTATCTGAGTCAACTTCCATAAGAATTATAGATTGTGGAACAACTAAGGAAGTATGAGACATATTGAAGGAGCTATATCATGGAAATGTTGTGACAAGGCGAATACAAGTCTTAAATATCAAAAGAGATTTTGAAATTTTTAGAATGAATGAAAAGGAGACAATTCAAGAGTTCTCACTTCTCATATAAGATCATGATGATGGTAAATAAAACTAGACTTATGAAAGGATTGTAAAGAAAGTCTTAACAAGTTTAGTTGAAAGGTTTGAGGTGAACATTTTATCTCTTAAAGACTCAAGGGACATTAGCCAAATGACATTTTTAGAACTAATTAATGCTTTACAAGTTCAAGAGTAAAGAAAGGCAATGAGAAAATAAGAAAGTAAAAAATGGTGCAAGGAGCCAATTTAGTAAAGGTTTTGTCATCAAAGAAGAAATGAAACATCTTTCAATGTAGCCATTGTGAGAAGTTTGGTCATGAAGAGAAAGATTGTTCGCATAAAGGGAAGTCTTGATGTTTTAGGTATAAACAATTTGGATATTTGAACAAGGATTGCAAGTTTGACAATGAAAACAAATAAATATAGTGCAAGGGATTGAAGAAGACATCCTCTTCTAATTGATAAGAAGTGCACCAAGACATATTATAAAAAGAAGTGCTCTATGGAAATAAGTGATAAGAGAAGAGTTCATGTTGAAGAATAAAGAAAAGTGTTTATCTAGAAGATTGGAGAGAAGTGGTCCAAAGAAAAGAATTGTGAAGTGATGTGCTCCATGCCTATAAATTTTTATTTTTACAATTTTGAATTAAGGTGGAATGTTGAGAATTAATTTAAAATTGTAAACCTATCAAAATTTCTTTTAAATAGATATTTAATTTGTTTTTAATTTTATTAGCTGAAATCTCTATTTAAGATTTTTTTGTATTTTACTAGTATAAAACAACCAAGTTCATTATTATGATAATATAATAAAACAACTACACATGGTCTTCTATTTTTAAATTAAAAAAACTTTTACAAATTATGCTATTTATATTGCAGTAGGTTTTGAAAAACTTGGAAGTTTTAATTGGTTATATCCTGTTCAGGTTGATTCCTATACACAAAGGATTGACAAGTTGGAGAAAGATGTAAGGTCCATGCTTGGGAATGAAGCGATGAATCGTTTAGATCAAGTGGAACTCATTGACACCCTTCAAAGACTTGGGGTAGAATATTGTTTCCAAGGTGAGATAAAAAGGATTTTGACTAGAATCGACAACGATAGGCAGAATAACGATGATTTGTCAAACGGTGATTTACACATCGAAACTCTTGAATTTAGAATCTTAAGATAACATAGTTTTAAGGCTTCTCAACGTACATATATATCTCAGAAGAAAATTGCTTCCAATAAACTCTACTCTTGTGGACATATTTGCAGCTGATCTCTTCATAACCAATCTAATGCAAATTGCAGAGATTTTCAAAAGTTTCAAGGACAATCTATGCAAATTCAAAGCATGCCTGTGTGAGGACATTCTGGGGTCGCTTTCTCTCTATGAAGCATCATTCTCGGGGAAGACGGTGAGAGCATTGTACAGGAGGCAGGAGATTTTGCAGTGCAACATCTTAAAGAGTATGCGAACTACAACAAAGGTGATTACATATCCGTACTAGCTAGACATGCCATGGAGCTCCCGTTGCATTGGAGAACGCCAAGGTTGGAAGTCAGATGGTGCATGGATGTGTACCAGAGTAAAAAAGCCATGAATCCTCTGCTTCGTGAGTTTGAAACGAGCTTTCGAGCAAGCTTTCTTTTGTACATTTGCGCCTGTTGCTTAAACTAATAATTTGTCTTCGTCAGGTTCATTAGCTTGTAGGATGTGCGGTTTGATCATGCTCGAATTCAAACTTATTTTATCTTCGATATGATCAAATATGATAAAATCTAGTCCGATCTGACTTAATCAAATTTAAATATTGAAACTCAATCTGGTCCAATTCATTACCAAACCTGCTTGTCGTGTTCACTAATAGAGCTCACAGTAAAGCCCACACTACATACTAGAATATTCTTTGTAATCTACTAATTAAATCTGTCAACTATGTAGATTTGTAACGGTACATATAGCTTAA
>JANIHY010000208.1:62425394-62444135 GCA_027479065.1 Erythroxylum brevipes
CTTCATGTTTTATCTTTTTATTCTTTTAATGTAATTATTATTTCTTTTACTAATAAGCATACATAAATTCAATTTTTTGAATCTAGTAAGACTAATGGGAATAATTATTATGCTATAAGACCAAATAATGGAGTTTTTCTTACATTTCACTATTAATTTTATTTTTTATTTAATTCGTTTTTTAAATATCATTTTAATTATGTTAAAACTTCAAAATTAATTTTCATTTTCTTTTAGAAAAGACAAAAAATCAATATAAATTCAATAAATTTGGAGAATTACAAAATGAAGATTTGAGTTGGATTTTGTCTTGGAGTGCTATGGATTGAAGTACATGTGGACTCACTTTGGCATGGTTTGGGAAAATTAAAGTAAACATGCCAGGAACCTAGGAGACACTCACTTGCATCTCTTTATATCAGGTGCTTGAATTTTAACATGTTAAATGTTACCTTAGTTACCAAATTACACTGATTATGTGTAACTTTTTATACAAAAAAATTCAATGAAAATTTAATTTGTTTTTAAACATTTATTGAAATAATTAAGTTTTTAATTCGGACATATTTAATTTGGTCGTGTATGGTTAAATATTGAAAGTGATTAACATATTTTTATTAAATTTCAAATAAGTGATAAAAATAATAATATGATGTGACATGAGATGATACATTGTCATTAATGTTATTAAATAATTTAATGTCGAATTATTTTTATAAAAATTAAAAATTTTAGTATTATAACACTACTTTTTAAAGTTAAAATTGGCATCAAAAAAATTGAATAAAGTTAGAGATTTTTTTAATAATTCACTCTAAGATATAATGTGAGTGATATGATTAAATTTTACTAGTTATGATTTATTTCTTAATTTACTAAGTCTTAATTGTAATAGGCGTTTAAGACAACTAATCTACCAATGTTATAGGCACAAACAAGTCATCCTTTTCTCTTCATTACCTCAACTACTAAAGATCAAAACTTTCTTGTGTAAAGGGGATTGCCAAAGAAAAGGAAAGAACCAATCCCAAAATTTCAATATAAAACTATTTTCTTTTATTAAATTTATTAACCATAAAGCAATAATAATAAAACAAACCTCCTATTCGGTATAAGAAAAAAAAGGTTTTTTTCTCATGAAGTAAACAAAATAACCAAAAGAGAGAAGAGCAACTACTTCAGAAGTTTTATGTGTGCCCTAATTTTATTAATTCTATTTGGGTCCTCAAGTTTTATGCTATTTTCACTAAGCGCTGTCTGTTTGGCTCCATGTAGTTTTGGGGAAATGAAAAGCTTTCTTTTTTATCCTAAACTATGTCAGTGGGTATTGAAAGATCAATTTTTTTTTCCTTTTAGAGTCAGATCTGGTGGTGGGTTCTGCTTTGTATTTCACTTCTTCATATTCTCATTGGTTGGTTGCATTTGATTCTCATTATCTTCATCATGGTTGTGATGTCAGATTCTGATTCATTGATTCTCTGTATAAAACTCACATCCTGTTAGATCTGATCTAAGTTACCTGCTTTGAGAATCTGCTGTGTTGTCCGTTGGTAAAATACTTGTAGACTGTGTATTGGGTTAACAGAATTTTCTGGAGCCAGATCGAAAAATCATGGATTTAGATGATTTTCGATCGATTCTCGAGAGTTCAGGTGTGGACGTGTGGACTTTCATTGACACAGCGCTTGTTGTGGCATCTTTGGATCATGGTGGAGAGCTCAAGCAACGAAGAGATAGTATTGTGGAGAGATTATACGCCACGAGTTTGACTAAGAAGTGTAGAAACTGCGATTTTGGTGATGTTGTTGAAGCTGCAAAAATCAACAGCAATGACCCTGAAATGAAGGTGAACAACCATGAAAGAAAAGGAAGAGAAGCCGAGTCTCCTTCTACACCACATGGAGATGATAGTGACCGTGATGATGGTGATCACGATGATGATGGGTTGGATCCTTATGCAGGATTGTTTGATGATAATCAAAAGAAGATTCTTGACATCAAACAACTACTCAATAATCCTAACTTGGTCTGGTGTCAGTTTTTAGATTTGTAAATTTGCTGTGACTTCTGGGTTTGGTTTTCCAGCTTTGACTTTTGAATGCTTTGGTGGGTTTCAGCCTGAAGATTCGGTGGTTGATTTGCTTCAGAATTTGGCAGATATGGATATAACATTTCACGAACTCAAGGTAACCAAAAGAAACTGTTACCAAATATTCTGCTTGTTTCTCTGTACTTTGCTTTCTTATTTCTTATATTTACTTTTCTTTTCCTGACTGTTGTTTGATTTCAGGATACTGATATTGGTAGGCATGTGAATCGTTTACGGAAGTATCCCTCCAATGATGTCAGGAGATTAGTGAAGCAACTTGTCAGGTCCTCAAGAACCAAGAAATGAAAAAGAAAAAAGAGGATATCTTTCGTTTTATTGCCTATTCAGTTTCTGGAAACTTTAAATGTAGGTTCTCTGAAGGAGCAGTAGAGGAGTTCTCTCCCTCCTAACTTAATTTGTTATCTGGTATTTAGGAAATGGAAAGAAATTGTGGATGAATGGGTGAGGTTGAATCCACAAGGAGAAAATGCATCATCTGGTCTAATGGGTAATATTATCATATTGAATACTTACAGTTAGCATTTTGCCTTTTTGAGAAAAAAATCCAACAAAGTGAAATGAAGATAAACTTGAAGGGTTTAATCCAAAAGAGGAAGTTAATCATAGTGTTTCTGCAGCTGATGGGGACTCACCTCTGCAGAAAAATCCCCAGAATGGACATCACCAGGTGAAAGAAAAATCTTTACTTGAGTTTGGAAGAAAGCTGTTGAAAAATTGGGTCTTTTTGTTCCCATTTAAAGTTCCTGTTCCTTGTCTTTTTCGTTCAGGTCCCTGATTTTGTTTACTCTCCAAATCCTCACAGTGAGTACAGATTCAGATCTAAAGATGAGTTTGATCTTACATGTCATTCTCATTTTTTAAGTAACCAACACTTTAATTTTACTGTTCTTGATTAATTTTTTATCAGATGGAAGTTCTGGTTCAGACAAAAATCATTCAGAACCAGAAAGAAAGCCAAAACCAGTTCCTCGTAAAGGCACTCTAAACAGACCCTTCCAACAATCGGTTAATGCATCAACTCCTGTTCCTCAAAGTATACAGGTACTAAGTGTGTCAGATGAGTTTCTTTAATTTGGCTCCTGAGATGTTGGAGATTTGACACAAAAGGTTTAGCCTTTTCCTTGCATTATCAGTTCTGAGTAGTGTAATGCTAAGTATGAATTTTGGACTTTAACTTGGTAAATATCAGTTTGATCTTAGGCATTTGCCATTTATGGTCGTTTTCAGAAACAGAAAGAACAGCAGAAAGAAAGTAACTTTGATTCTGAAAGACTGGCCTCAGCAATGAAAAGGCTTCAGCAGAACTACAAACAAGCTGAAAATGGTTTGCTATATATAAGCTTTGACCTGTTTTGTTTGATTAATTTGTTCAAGTCATGTACTGAATTGTTGTGTGTTTTTGTGTCTTGTGTTCTTGCTCTCTGAAAGCCAAAAAGCAAAGAACAATTCAAGTCATGGACATTCACGAGCTACCAAAACCAAAGAACACCTTCTTCGCAAGGAACAAAGGTAGTAGTGGTGGTGGTGGTGGTGGCGGTGGTGGCGGTGGTGGTTCTCAGGGAAGGCATTGGTGATATTTTGTTTCCCTTTTTGACACAGTAATCACGTAATTAGTGACATTAAATCATTAGTAGCCATGAACTTAAGGGTGAGACCAAGCAAGAAATGCTGCTTGACTCCCATTTTCTTACCTTTTTGGTATTGCTTTTCATTTTGAGGAGGAACAGCTCTTCTCTAAATTTTCCTTCTGATTATAAATACTTAGGACAAAAAAATCTTTTGCAAAGTAGAGATTTGAGGTTGTTTTAAGAAGAGGGGTTCTACATATATTTTAGTAACTTAGTTAGAGCGTGTACATTGGTTAGGAATGGTGGTACCAAACCTTTATATTAAATGAGGCTTTAGTTAGGTTATGGTTGAGGATGTGGTGGCAATTGGGTTCCAATTTTTGGTAGTTGTTAATATTAGACATCTTGTCAGAATTTGCCACCGGAGCTTTAAGAGAATGTTTCCAAAGCCTTGGTAAATACAGACGCATGCAATTCTTACAGTGAGGGTTAATGTATTTTCTTTTTCCTTCACAAATGTATAAAAGAAGTAATTGATAAAGACTTTAGGTATTGTATCATCAAGTACTACTGATAGGATATATACCCAATTTGTAATTACCAACATCTAATATAGTGTTAGGTTTAGGGTAAAAAGTTATGAGCTTTGACTCATTTTTCAATAGGATATATCCAATTTGTAATTACCAACATCTAATATGGTGTTAGGTTTAGGGTAAAAGATATGAGCTTTGGCTCATTTTAAAATATATATATATTTTAATATTTTAAAGAAAGGTATTTATATTTTATTAAACAAAACACACTCTTTTACTTTTTTTTTTTTGGATAAAATATGTTAAAGAACTAACAATTGAATGTAAAAATAATAATAATAAAGTGTATGCTTATTTAATAAAACATAAAGAATGTGCCGATGCAAAAATAACAATTACGGGTTATTATTATTTTAGTTACAAAAAATGTGCCAATGCATAATTTGAAGGGTGATTAAAAGAAAAATGGCTCTATAAGTTTAGTTATGAAATAATAAATGTAAACAAACTAATTTTACTTTATGAAAACAATAATCATATGATCCATTCCGAGACCAAGGGGGCTCTTATTAATTTATAAAATTGACTGATTAATTAATAAATAAATCGATCTTTAACAAGAAGAATTAATGAATCAAATTTAAAAAATTGAAAAACAAACTTAAAAGTTAGATAATTCAAGATTTTTACGATTGAACCGGATAAATTAATTGAGTTTTTTAATTATTGTTTTTAACTTTTATTGAATTTTAATAATTTTAACTAATTATATTTCTAATTAAATAATTTGATTACACACACACACACATATACATATAAATTTCGTAAAACTTTGTTTTCTATTTTTGCATCTCCTAACGAAGATATGTCATATATATATATAGTTACTTGTTCTTAAAAGTTTTAATTCTTTTATATTGAAACATTATTTTAAAATTTTTTAAACCCTGCATCATTCTTTTATTGTTACATTCTGCATGTGGGTCTATCGGAAACAGTCTCTCTACTATATAGGGGTAAGATTGTGTACTATCAGACCTCTCCAAATTTTTCAAACTGAATGTGATGACGACAACGACAATATTTATATATACACATACACTGAGATACGCATCTCATAGGGTCCAAGTACTGTCTATTTATGGAATTTTTATTGCATGAAATGGAATTAATTCTCTATTTCCAACATTATTGAGACATTAAAAATTTAAAATTATATATTATACCATAATGAATGGTTATCTTGATTCATTAGAAATTGACCGAGTAAGAAATTTTTTTATTGAATTACGTATCTATTTAAAAATAAATAAACTGTAATTTCAAGAAATCATATCTTCTATTAAAATATTCACTGAATAAGCCGAGGCTCTCATTGCTTAGTCTTGCTTTTATGAAAGCTCAATCAAACCCATTTCTTGATTTAATAGAAACTCAAAAAGGTAAATAGAATAGAGTTTCAAATAAGGAAATATATATGTGAATAAAAAGGTCTGATTACGTCTATTTCTAATCCTAAATGGATGAAACGACGAGGATCCATATGTAGTATCTATTTAGATACGCCCGACCCCTTCTGATTCTTTTATATACATATATATAGATAATTTTAATGTCTCAATAATGTTGGATGTATAATTAATTCCATTTCATGCAATAAAAATTCCATAAATAGACAGTACTTGGACCCTACGGGACGCGTATCTCCAAGACAATGGCAGTAACGAGGCGTAAGAGCTTGAAAGGCTGAGCATTTACGTGCTCAAACCTACCACCTCCAAGGTGGGTGACCAGACCGCCATTAGAGCTTGCAACCACAATCTTGTATAACTTACCACCTCCAAGGTGGGTGACCAGACCGCCATTAGAGCTTTCAACCACAATCTTGTGTATAACTTACCTCTCATTAATTGCAAAACTCTGATCTGAATTTAACAAAAATGACATATGGCAATTGATGCACATGATTCTGAGAACCCTATTGTGGTTTGACTTGCTCCAGTCTTCTGTCACTCTGCCAAGAAATCCCTGTAAATTACCATAAATTCTAAATCTGCTAATGGAAATAACTTCAGAACAATCAATATTTTATTTTGCTACGTGTTCTTTTATGAAGGGTAAGATAATAAATCCAAGATGAGGTGTTGGTTGATGATAATAACTGCTCTGGTTCAGCGTCCTCTGATCTGCAGATTGTAGATTGTGCATATAAAAAGGTTGGTTTTGTGACCTAAGGAAGAGTGTGTGTGAAGCGTGTTGAAAGGGATTGAGAGAAACAAAAATGGGAAAATCACCAGAAGAAGAGCACCCTCAAAAGACTTTTGGTTGGGCTGCCAGAGATAAGTCCGGGACTCTTGCACCTTTTCATTTCTCTCGAAGGTTAAATTATTCAACCAGGCTTTTTTTTTCTTCCATTTCCATGGTTTTATCATTATCTCTCTCTGTTTGATTATCGGCTTAAGAGTTTTGAGAGACACGGGTCATCTTTTTCTTTTAAAGTTTACATCTTTTCACTGATTTTGAGTGTAAAATGGATAGTGACCTTCGATAGAAAAAGAATACTTCCAAGCTTTGAAGGGAACTCCGTACTTCCATGTCTTGCGAGGATTTTACATTTTTTGGTGTTTTTGTTTTGGTGGGTCACCATGTTCATAGATCGATCTCTTGCAAAATAGCAAGAAGCACATAGAACATTTTTCTTTATGCATGCAGTTTAGTTCGGTAAGTTAAGTTCTTCCCTGAGTTCCAATGGATACTTTTCCTGTTTTGGATTGAGAAAATTGTCAACCAAATATCTTCTGCTCACTCTAATTCCTAGTGAAGTTTCCAAATTCAGTTGGACAGAAAGGAATAAATTTGATGGGGAACAGGTGGGGACCAATGTAATGTGCTTGCTCTGTTTTCCATGAAGATGGTAACAAGAAAACTATACTTGGTGGATGAGATTCTTTCAATTTTTTTTTTCTTTTCGGTTCTTCCATTTTCATCATCAAGTTAGATATCGAGGACTGATATTTTTTCTACTGGACCACTATTCAAAGAGCTATTTGATGTTCAAGTGAGATCGACAAGACAAGTAGATCACCAAGTTCCTATTGACAAGTCAACTTAAGAATTCTTTCTTAATCTATCAAGACATTGTTAAAACATCAATGCTGGTATTATTGACAAACTCTTACTTTTCTTGGTGACAGGGAAAATGGGGATGATGATGTTACTGTAAAGATCCTTTACTGTGGAGTTTGCCATTCAGATCTGCATTCTGCTAGGAATGAATGGGGTTACACCTTCTACCCACTTGTTCCAGGGTACGGTGCTCTGTTTAAAACTTACCCCTAACATTGTAGCATTGGTTCATCTGATAAATATAAGTTTGCTTCATGTCATAGCTATATGTCCAGTTGAATCTCCTATTTCATAAGTTTTACATATAGGATCTCTTGGAATCTGGTATAGGAACTAGTTGTCGTTGAATCATGTTCATTCAAAATAGTTTCGCTCTACAATCACATCCAGGCAGGCCTCGGATAGTATAAAAGATATTAAAATTTTCATCATGGCAATGGATGTAAAGAAATATGCACTGGATCTTTGTGATTTTCTTCTTCAGGCACGAAATAGTAGGCGTCGTGACAAAAACTGGAAACAATGTGAAGAGATTCAAAGTTGGTGATCGTGTTGGTGTTGGGGTGATAGTGGACTCCTGCAAGTCATGTGAGTGCTGTGATCAGGATGTGGAGAATTACTGCCCTCAAGTTACATTTACCTACAACTCACTATCTCCTGATGGAACAAAATCCTATGGTGGATACTCTAATATGATCGTAACCCACCAACGATTCGTTTTATGCTTTCCTGATAGCTTGCCTGCAGATGCTGGTGCACCATTGTTGTGTGCTGGAATCACAGTTTACAGTCCAATGAAATACTATGGACTAACAGAGCCAGGCAAGCATTTGGGAGTAGTAGGACTTGGTGGCCTTGGTCATATTGCTGTCAAAATTGCCAAGGCCTTTGGACTCAAAGTTTCAGTGATTAGTTCATCACCTGGAAAGGAAAGTGAAGCCATCAATAGGCTTGGAGCTGATTCATTCATTGTTAGCAAAGATCCTGAGAAAATGAAGGTATGCACATCAAAGCTCAAGATTTGGACACATTTTCCTGAAGAGCTTTATAAAACCCACATTGGAATTATCAATTAGTGAAATATTACAGAGTTTCTGCTATGAATGTGCAGGCAGCTATTGGTACTATGGACTTCATCATTGACACAGTATCTGCAGTTCATGCCTTGCCTCCCCTTCTCAGTCTGTTGAAGGTGAACGGGAAACTGATTATGGTGGGCTTGCCAGATAAACCCTTTGAACTTTCAATTTTTCCTTTAACACTGGGTAAGCTGCATTTTGATGTTTCATTTTAAAACGGTCTGGAATTGGATAGAACAGGATCAGAATTCAACTAAAATAAAAATAAAAATTACGTATTTATGAATAAAAATAAAAGAGATAATACAAATATTCATGAACTAAATTTAAGTTATAAATGTTAACTTATAATTAATAGGATTGGATTCTTACAAACTCTATTTTTATGTTTAAATTTATTTCTTGATACTTAAAAGAAAAAAAAGAATATTATTTATAAGTAAATCAAATTAATTAGAATGATATATTTCATTATCTTTTAATGTGTTTTAATTATGACACATTTGTATATTTACTTTTGTCACCATAAATTATTTATTTTCATACAGATATTTTTGTGAATAATTTCTGACAGGAACAGTTCTCCAGTAATGCCCCTCTGAATGTGATTCTGTTCTCATTTTCATCAATCTAATTCTTACAGGAAGGAAGCTTGTTGGGGGAAGTAACATAGGAGGAATGAAAGAAACTCAGGAGATGCTGGACTTCTGTGCAAAGCATAACATTACTGCAGATGTTGAGGTGATCAGAATGGATCAAATCAACACAGCCATGGACAGGCTTGCCAAGTCTGATGTCAAGTACCGGTTTGTGATCGATGTGGCCAACTCCCTGACAGAGTAGTTCTGCCAACCTCCATTGTTGGATCTTCACTAGGTTTGAACTATTAAAGAGAGATGAGTGTGCTAGCTTGCTGTTTAAGAGAGGCATTAGATAAAATAAGTTCTTGTTCTCAATACCATTACATGTTTGCATGAATATGACATTTGTATTTTAATACTATTTTGGACAATTATGAACAAGGAGTTGGATATAATTTTTTAATTATATATTAATTTACTTAAATCCAATCTAATTTAGGCAACTCTATGACAAATTTTCAACGTGCTTGGAGATTAGGTCGTGTAGATATCAACCTTTGGAAAACTCATGAATTGCATCCAATATCTTATTAAAGGAAATTTCCTAACATCTCTTACAGTCATACGAAAGCTATCTCGTGTTGCATATTGTTTGAATTGTTCAATTCGGAGTTCCAATTAGTTTGGAATCTTCCTAGAAGTCCCTTATATGCTTCTGACAATTAGATAATTGACGACGGAAGACTCCTGCGTAGCATATTGTTTGACTTGTTCAATTCAGAGTTCCAACTAGGTTGGAATCTTCCTATTCGTCCCTTTTGCTTTTGACAATTAGATAATTGGCAACGTAAGACTCTTTTGTGGCAAAACTTAACCTTCTTCTTGTCATGCACTAAATTTGTGATTATAAAGAATAATAAAGTTTACCTGGAAACTCTAAGTAGTTCGCCGGTTCTATACATAGCTTTCATGAGTTTCTATATCAACTCAGAGTCCTGTACTTGAAACAGAAAAGAAAATGAATAATCATCACCTGGTTTCCATAGCTTTTCTTCTGATTATCGTCAACTTTGTGGAACCAAGCTCAGACTCTCTCGAAAGAGCAACTTTGGATCCTATTCATGGCTTCAAAGAGCTACCCTTTAATAGATCATATTACGTTTTCCACAAGCCATATAACTTGCTCCTAAACGAACGCTACAGTTTCAAGAATGGAGTCCACAGATTGTGGGTGTATACCACAGACAAGCCTCTGTATAAAGGTAGCCCTACTAGACCTCGAACAGAGATCATGGTCAATGTAAGTAAACAGTCCCTTCTTTCTCTTTATTTCATCTGTCTTACAATTTTCACTTGGTTAAATCCAAAATTTTAAATGATGTGGTTTGTGATTACGAGTTATTGTTATAATTTCTGATCCTTAAAAAATTTAATACATTTTTTGATTGAATCGTAAAAATTTTAAAGTGATTGACTTTTAGTTTTGTTTTTATTTTTTAGTTTGATTTATTTTAATAAATATCCGTTAAAATCAATTTTATAACAGTCTAGTATTGGTTGAATCTTTTGAATCTTAAACTTCTTAGCTTATCGGTTTAACTTTTTGCCTGACTTTTAAAACATTAATAATTTCAACCAAATATAAGATAAATCATTTTGAATTTTAATGTTTAGACAATAGTAGAGATTATGTTCTGACATTTTAAGAGTGTTTGAAGGTAATTATAATATTTAGAGTTCTATCAAATTGTAATGAATGATTTGATCCTTAATTCTCTCTCATTTGAGACTTTTAACAAGCTGTAGAGTTACATCAATTCAATATTAAATGAAAGAAGTTAATATAACATAAAGGTTATCGTTTAATGCTCTAAAAAATTAAAACCCAATATAAGTAAAATCTTTTAGTACTGTTATAACAATTCAAAACCTTAATTACGTCTGTGATTAACAAATCAAAACCTTTAGTACTAAATCAGAAGTAAGATTGCTAACCTAAAACGAATTATGCTTGACTATAAGTTGTTCTTCCAATCTTCCATGAATAGGGATACAAGTATTCTAGCGGTGTCATGCAATTTGAGGGACATGGATTCGTGCCAAAAGGAACAACTGGTGTGTGTATAATGCAAGTGTTTGGATCTGATCCTCCTCATGCCACAACCTCAATGCTCAGAGTATACAATGGTTCACTAACATACTATAGGACTCCGATTGTTCCAAATTTGTATGGAAGATGGTTTCGATTAAATGTAATCCACGATGTGGAATCCTCAAAGGTTGAGGTGTACGTTGATGGAGTTCGTAAGTACGAGGCATCTGGCCATGGAGGAGCTCGACATTACTTCAAGTTTGGGGTTTACGCACAGGATTTTTCTTCTGATCGGATGGAGTCTCGTTGGAGAGGAATCAAAATCCTTAAGAAACTGTGACTTCTTGTTGAAGTCGATGTGTAGCTAGTAAATTAATTATATGTTTATCTCAATAATAACTAGAATGTCAATCACTACAAGCTCAAATTTTGATAAATTTTGAATGTTGAAGATTGACAGCAATAAATAAAAAGTGTCTCGAATTTTAAACCAAATAGTTTAAATTAAATATGATCAAGTTCGAATAATTTAAAGTTTGATTAGATCAGGATCAAAATAATTTAAATTATTTGAGTCAATCACGTTAAATTAACCTTTAACAAATTTAAGTTTTGTCCCAAATTTTAATTAATATAAATTTAATTTGTTAAACTTTAATTAAATCGGACTTTACTAATATTGTCATTTTAATATTGAGAAAATGACATTTTTTAGAATTTGATTTAAAAAGCGGATAATATTTTAATTTTTAATTTTTAATTTTTATTTCTCAGCCAGTATCTTTTTCACCATCTTTTATATTTTTTGATATATTAACTTTTAGATTATTTTATATCAATAAAATAGCTTCCCAGATCTTTGAACTATATAATTATGGATATGTAATTTACTAAAACTATTATGGATAATTTATCTTTTCAAATAAATTCATAATAACATAATATTCATGAGAAAGTTTACCTCCCTATATATGATTAACATAAGGTCAAATTCCCTTAAATTGTTTATATTTTGTGTTTAGACTTTCACTACAAAAGAAAGAGGACAAAAGTGGACGTGATGGCCTAGCATTGCCGGCAGATTCTTTTTATTTATTTATTTCCTAATTAAAGAAATATAAAGAGCTTGAAATCTGGTTCCTATAAAGAAGTGATTGTTCATTGTTGGAGGATTAATGGTTTTGTCAGAATATTTAAGGAATAGCATCAAGATCATTCGTAAATGTGTTCTCTTTTGATTGCTGCTATAAGAAAGATGTCAACATCTTGGTTTTGATTAAATGACTAGTCGGCAGATTCTCAATTTCATATTATTAAGGCTGATGACAGGCACACAACAAATCCGAACATTTCTTTTACTTCTCTTGCATGATAAACTTCTCACTAGTTAATAGAGGGTGTATAGGAAATTTATTTTAGATGCTGCTTGTTATCATTGTCACTTTGAGAAATCCTCTTTTTATATAACGAGGGACTGTCCCAAAGTCCCCACAACTTATAGAATAGATCCTCTAAGGTTATCTCGGTAGAGATTTTTAAACTATTAGGAGTGGCTCAGAAAGAATCTTCACACACACCGATTAGTAGGGGGATTCGACTGAGCTATTATTTTTGACACAACGTACTAGTTTTTCTGGTCTTGACATAATAAGGCACTCTTCGATGAACATTTTTCTTGGCCAACTTCGCCAGATCATCAAATTATTGAATATGTACATCACATTCAACTGGCAACAGATTGGCAACAACGAACTCGACTGGGTAATTGCACTCAACGGGATCAGCTCATCTGTTGGAGTAAAACTCCCCAAGGTTGGGTGAAATTAAATACGGACAGAGCCAACAAAAGCTCACGCCTTTCGGCCACTATAGATGGCTTGCTACGACACAATTCTGGCCCGTGGTTAGAAGGATTCGCTCAGAATCTTGGTTGCTGTTTCACAATTACAACAAAACTTTGGAGAGTGCTCTCAGGCCTTAACCTAGCTTAGAACTTGGGGTACCACCATATTGAATTAGAAGTGAATTCGATTACAGTAACCAATATGCTTTCTTCCCCAATGACGCGAGCTATTTCTCTTAACTTGTCAGTAGTGAGCATTGATGAACTGTTCACCTACAACTGGATCATAGTTATTTGGTATTTCTATAGGGAAAGTAATAGGTGTGCGGATTGCCTTGCAAATTTCGCAGTCCAGTTCGAATTAGGAGTCACTACTTTTCAACACCCACCTAAGAATAACATACCTATCCTTTTAGAGGATGAATCGGTAATTTGTCACCCTAGAATTAACATGTAATTATCTCGCTTGTCTTCTCTTTATTAATAAAGAAGAAGAAGAAGGTCATGGCTCATTGATAATAATAAAAATATCACCATCTTCAAACTATATACTTCATTATTCCTATATTTTTACAACACTCTGGATCTTTCGATGATACTCTAATCCTATCCCATATCACAAGCTGAAAGATCCATCTTCTGCAATAACTTGTCCTCTCAAAACAATGGTTAGTTTTTGTGAGACTTCGACCTTCTTCTTCTTCTTCTTCTTAACCATCCTTCACTTTCGATGTTTGGCTGAAGGACCTGATGATCTTACAAAAGGGTTCATTTCCCTCCCACTGAATCGATCACACTACAACATCCAGAGGCCTTACGATGTTCCTGAAGATCAACGATACAGCTTCATCAATGGAGTCCACAAATGCTGGGTTTACTCCACAGACAAACCTCACACTCCTACAAGTCAAACCAAACCACGTACAGAGATAGCCATACATGTAAGGCTATTCTAATTTGATCTGCGTGAAGTTACTTCGATTTATAACGTCAAATCTTTCTTCTCTTCTTCTTCTTCTTCAGGGTTACGAATATTCTTCCGGAACTTGGCAATTTGAGGGTTACGGATACGTGCCAAAGGGGACATCAGGAATGTGCACCATGCAAGTATTTGGAGCAACACCTCCTCATGCAACGACGCTTATGCTGAGGGTTTACAATGGCTCGCTCATGTACTATAGGTCCCAGGTTTTAGTTCCTGAAGTCTATGACAAGTGGTTCAAGCTGAATGTTATACATGATGTGGGTGCTTCGAAAGTGAGAGTTTACATAGATGGTTGTCTGAAACTAGAGGCAAATGGACGTGGAGGCACATCTCATGCGTTTAAGTGTGGTGTTTATGCTCAAAACAATGATTCCCAGTGCATGGAATCTCGTTGGAAGGGTCTAAAGGTTTTGAAGAAACAAGACCGTTAAATGATCTCATGTATAACCATAGAAAAAATCGTTTGAACGAATGGAGCTTTAGACTCATTTAGATTTTTCTATTTTTGATATGAGTTCCTTTCTAAATACCAAGATTAATAGGAGCCAAGATCTTCTGTCCAACGTTACCCTATCTTATTCTGTTTCATGAAATCTCAATCATTTATTTTACGGGACTCACGCGAGATTCATGCGGGACCTACACAAGACTCACATAAATAAACGATTT
This sequence comes from Erythroxylum brevipes, assembly GCA_027479065.1. Taxonomy (NCBI): domain Eukaryota; kingdom Viridiplantae; phylum Streptophyta; class Magnoliopsida; order Malpighiales; family Erythroxylaceae; genus Erythroxylum; species Erythroxylum brevipes. The sequence goes on from JANIHY010000208.1 coordinate 62,439,984, forward strand.
AGATTTATTGGACACAACAAGACACCATAATATTGAACAGGAGGTCTGTTAAGAGATAGCAAAGAACAGAAATGTAAAGAAAACAGTAATCAGGGTCATTTTTATGTTTAGTTATAAATCTTTAAAGCATCGAACAAAGTTAATTACTAATTTGGAATTACTGAACGAGCCAATTGGATGAGCTTTTGTCGGTTCCTGTCCTCCCGATGGCTTCTAATATATTTTCATCAATCTACATTAACCGATTTTATTAATATTTTAATATTATATACTTTTTCTTATTTACATGAATTTATGGAAAACAGTTTCTCCGTTGGTTACAATTAAGACTGCGTATTACTGAACTAAAAGATGACAATAGTCAGTCCAAGCCTAGGCTCGCTTATATCCAAGCCTAGCTCGACCCCTGCTATTGGGGCTCGGGCTAATTTGGGCCTTATTCTATCCCAAGCCTTACTTGGCTTAAATCTCTAAAAAAAAATTAAAACTTCAAAATGAATTCATTATTAACGATACGACATCTTTGTGCTTGTAAAAGTTAAGCCTTATATTTTGTCTGGCTCTAGTTCATGCTTAGGCCGAATCAACTTAACTCTAGTCTAGGCTCAATTATCGTGCATAATTGAACGTCCTCAAATTCTACATTCCAACGAGAATTTTATTGAATAACGGACATCGTTGTTGTTAACAATCACATTACAAGTTATCTATTTTCTCTCTCATCTGATATAGTTCCAAAAATACATCTTAAGCAATGGAAACGATACATAAACTATGGCCTTTTCTGCGTAATTATTCTATAATTGTCATGTTATGCTGGCCAATACTTTTTACGTGTGTAGGACCTGTTTTAGACTTTTGCTTTCCCTTCATTTCGCAATTCGCATTATGTATCAGTATCAGCTGTCACGTCCCTGCTCTTAACTTTAGCACTTAGAGCCAAATGACCCGAAAACTTTAGTAGTCTTTGCTGTCTAGTCAATTATTTGCTTTACTTTAGTAGTCTTTTGGCTTGGCTTTTTGAGGTTAGCATTATATATTCCCATTGCTCCTTATATCTTTCAAACTTATTTATATTCAATCTTTTTACTCTAGCAAGTTATTCTACTTTTCTACATTTCACATTTCAAATACCTATTCAAAGTCTTTGGATCATGTAAACTACATATTATAGTGTGAAAGAGAATGGTGTGCGTATATTTAAGGATTCTAATTTGACCAGCAAAATTTGTCAAGAAAACCATTTCAATCATACAACTGTGTGTTTTATGGTCGTTATCTCATTAACATTTCATGCTTAAATATAACTATTCAAAATAAGAAAATACACCAAAATTATCATCAATCATCTCTCGTAATGAATTGGATCAATTACTAATAATTAAATCCTAAACTATTCGTTAATAAAAATGATCTTTTACAATCTACCAAAATAAAGAAATTGCCTATTTATAAATGACAATATTCATCTAAAGTAGAGTACACACATTTATCTCATCTTGTCTTCCAACGAACCATTCTCATTGTTACACTTCACAAATATATACGTCCATTACCTTTTTAGGATCTCAAATCACATTAACAACAAAATTCAATTATTCAATGTGCTTAACTAAAAATTTATCCCCAATATAATTTCAAAATAGTTGTCCCAATTCATAAAGACACGTGCCTGTTTAATTTTATATATCCAAATCACACTCAATTCACATAAACTCAATCCTTGAAGACTTCCAATTTGACGAAAACCTAATTCTACCAAGCCCCTTTATGATATTCCACCAATCTATCTGAAATTGGAACATTATACATAAAAGTTATGAACTACCACCCAAATAAACATCAAATATGCATAAACAAACAAACAATTAACTAGAAAGCTCTAATTGACATATACTACTAACCTTTGTTTAAAAAATACCTTTAATCTCCTTTCGAAGCAAATACATGCTAAGCACTCCTCGTAAATCGTAATGCTTAAAAGTAAAAAAAAATTCCCTTTAAAATGTTATATCTCCCTTAAAAGTAATCCCTCTCATTGCCTTGTGTCTCTCCTTTTCATTTTTGAAAGTTTTCTCTTTGAATTTTTTTAATGATTTAAGTTCTTTTAAAATTGATTTTCTAAATATTCAATTAGTTTATCACTTTGTTTGGTTAGCCAGACACCACTTTATGCAAAATCTCGTTATTATAGACTAGCCAATAATAAAGGTTTGGCTCGCTAATATCAACTTTAGATATCCCTCTAAAATTTGTAAAAGGTTCTCTTAGTTTTTTTGTAAACTCTTGAATCATTTCAATAGGATATTCTTATCAAAAGTTATAATCAAAATATCAAATAATGTTTGATGATAGCAACAAAATGAACTCAAACCCTTGTTTTATCAAATTATCCTATTTAAGTTTGACAAAAACTACTAATGTTATCATCATCATCGTCAAACCCAGCTCAAAGTCCCATAATAAAGCGGAGTCTAGGGAGTTTTTGTAACATCCCGTCACCGATGGGATGGGTACAGTTCCTTGCATTCATTATTGGCATGTTCATGCATTATTATTTGATATGTATAATTGGTTAATTGGACAATTATTGCACTGCCATACGTACGTACATACATGTATGACAATTCCCGATTTGATTTGGGTAAATTGGCGAATTTGAGGAATTAGGTCAAATTGAGCTGTGAGAAAATCAATTGGAGATAATTAGGCCCAATTAGGTTCAAAAATTTGATTTGAGTTGGAAATGAGATTTAGGAAATTTAATTATGAAATTGGAGTATACAATTATGAGTTTTCTATTTTTGAGGATTCATAGGAATTTTTTCGAAATTTTCGGAGTAATAGGTCCGGACCGGAAAAATTGACCTAATAACCGATTAATTGGACTTCCGATTCTGAAAATGATTATCTAATGGCATGGAAAGATTAGAAATTTGATTTGAAGAATTAGGGTTAGAACCATTGGAATTCGGGAGAAATTAGAATCAGAAATTTGGATCGAGGATGTTCGGTTTGGAATTTGTGGCAATTTCATTTGCCAAACAATGCCTTAGTCCTTTGATATTTAACCTAAACCCTTTTGAAAATCCTTCCACGATGCTTTTCCTTCTTCCTCCATAGTGGATTTGCTTGGAATTTCTTCTTGATTTTCTTTGTGTTGGTTGTTTCCTCCTCCATCCTTGATTGATTCCCTTTGGTTGGTGTTGAAGAAGAATTGAAAATGAGTTGGTTGTTGGTCATTGCCGTGGGTGTGTGAGTTGGAGATTTGGGCTTGAGTTGCAGATTGAGGCTTTTAAACTAAGTAAGTTGCTTCCTTCTTGCCTCTTATAGCTTGATTTGTTGATTTATTGAGTTATATTGATGATAGATTTGAATATGGGAAGATTGAAAATGTTAGGGTTTCCGATGATGATTTTCGGTGATTTAGGGTTGGAATTTTAGAAATATTGATTGTTTGATGAAATAGAAGCTAAGGATTAGTTGCTTGATACGTATGGAATAAGTTGGGAGTGGTTGGAAAGGAGAAAAATTGGATTTGAGGCGTTTAACAGTCGAAATGTGGAGAAAATCTGGGAATTTTTTGGGTTTGGATGATCGCACGCCGCGACGTGTGATGAACACGCCACGGCGAGCGAAATTCTTCTGCACGTCGCGACGAACAGCTTATTCGCACGCCACGACGACAGAATCGCCCCGCATGCCGCGACGAGCACGAATGCGCGCTGCAGCGAGCGAGGATGAGGAAGCTCGCCGCAACGAGTGATCGTGCGTCGCAGCGAGGGCGAGAAAAAAAGGAAAACTTGCCGCGGCGAAGGATCGGGCGCCGCGGCGAGGGCGCCCAATGTTGGCTGAAATGTGATTTTTGGAGGTTTTGAATTGGGATTTAGGAATTTAGTTGGTTCAATTAGCTATAGATTTAATTTAATTTGGAGATTATGAATTCGAGATTTAGAATTTTAGATCGGAAAATTTGGGAGTGTGTCGGAATGTCATATACATGTATGATACGAAATTAATTAGCTGCATGTGCATATCTTTGAAAATTGGGATAATTAGTAATATTTATATGTTTTGATTGTATAGAGGTACCAGTGGAGCGTCGATCCTCCGACGTAGCTGAGACTTCCCGGCATTAGCTCGGAAGTTACA
>JANIHY010000208.1:62648192-62661880 GCA_027479065.1 Erythroxylum brevipes
CTCTTACACTATTTTAAATCAGTCGTTCGAACCCAATTACTCTCAATTTCTCAGTCAATTTCAATCCAGTCAGTTCACAATTCGATCAATTCACAAACCAGTCAATTCAGTCAATTCCAATTCACAATTAAATACCGAAAATCATGAATGCATGTACCAATGAATATATGCATATGCAGTAGATCTGTTCCTCTATAATTAGAGGTCAGTAACATACTCAGTCAGTAAATGCAGTAAAGCCTATCAGTCAGTCTCAATATTACCATAATACCCTTGCTGACAGTAACGGAATGTTACATACTACCCATTCCGCAAAATGTGTGGGACCTCTCCATAGATTTCATCACAGGTTTACCCCCTTCAAATGGTTTTACAGTTATTATGGTTGTAGTTGACAGGCTATCCAAGTATGCCCACTTTGGGTTGTTGAAGACAGGTTTTACAGCTACTGCAGTTGCTTTGCTATTCCTTGACACAGTGGTCAAGCATCACTCTTTTCCTAAGTCAATTGTCTCCGATCGTGATCCGATCTTTTTGAGTAAATTTTGGCAGGCCATTTTTCGCTCCAGTGACACAACATTAGCAACTTCCAGCACTTACCATCCGCAAACCGATGGTCAAACAGATGTCTTAAATCGTTGTTTGGAACAATATTTGAGATGTTTTGTGATGGATCAATGGAGTAAATATTTGGTGTGGGCAGAATTGTGCTACAATACTTCATTTCATTCAGCTATTGGCATGACCCCTTTTCAAGCTGTGTTTGGCAAACCTCCTCCCACTTTGTCATCCTACTTACCTGGCTCCACTACTAATGAAGTTGCAGATTCTTTTCTGTGCAGCAGGGATCAATTTCTTCAAACCTTGAAGACTAGACTACAACAGGCTCAGTTACGCATGAAAAATCAAGTTGATAGGAAACGTATTGCTGCCTCTTTTGAACCTAGACAGTGGTGCTATGTCAAACTTCAACCTCACAAACAGCGGACCTTAGCTGGGCATCAGTTTTTGAAGTTGAGCAAACGGTTTTATGGCCCCTTTGAAATCTTAAAACGTGTGGGAGAAGTGGCTTACAAACTCTCACTACCCCAAGGTTGTCAAATCCATCCAGTTTTTTATATTTCAGTTATTAGACTCTGCACAAACCCTGCTGCAGCTCCTATGCTCACCCTTCCTGTCACCTCTGTTGACAACAACCCCTTCATCTCTCCTTTGGTTGTTCTGAATTTTCGGACTATTAAGACTGGTAGTGTTTGGACAAGGCAAATTTTGGTTCAATGGAATGGCTTACCTTTGGAGGAGACCTCGTGGGAAGACTTGGATGACTTCAGAAAATTATATCCATCTTTCAACCTTGAGGACAAGGTTCCTTTTGATGCGGTGGTAATGATACGAATCAGACCACCGGCAATCCATCATGGCCCATTAGAAACAGAATCCCGCCCAAGAAGTTTTCAGACTTTGTTTAAGTAGATTTCAATACAGATATATTTTGGCAAAAGGGTATTGTTGGGATACCTTTGTAATTCTGTTATAACAATATATATGTCTTAATGGCAAGAGGAAAAGCAACGTTGGTTGCAATCATTTCGTGTCTGCTTTCTCCTTCTCCCTTCTATCAATCTTCTTCTCTCCCTCTGCTAATTTCTGTTGAATGTCTAAGGAGGTCAGCCACCTCTAATCGGCAAGCCTAACAGTATTTGGTGCTTTCATTGACTCCTGTGATATCCAAATGACAGAGGGTACTCGCCAGGCTAGATTGGAGAAAGCGATTGCCAAGCTCACAGCGATGCATGAATCGCAATCCACCCTCATCGCAAATCAGAACAGTAACATTGAAGCTATTACCAACTCCATCCGCGATCTCGCTCTTGGGTTGCAAACTCTGGATGCCAAGATTGAACATCAGCTTCACCGCCCACCACCCATCGCCCAGCAACTTTCACCTTCCCATTTCAACCCAATCCATTCTCCAGATCCCCATCCCCAACTTCATCACCTTCCCGCTCAACAGCCTCTGGGCCCACCAGCAATGAAGACTATGCGGCTCGATGTTCCTCGATTTTTGGGCGACAATCCGAAAGCATGAATCTCCCGCATTCAGCGATATTTTGACTATTATAATACCCCTGCTGCTCAATGTTTATTGATTGCCTCTTTTCACTTGGATGGTCCTGCTCTTGAGTGGTTTGATTGGATGAATAACAGTAACTTGATTGTTAATTGGGAGGGGTTTTTGATTGCAGTGGATAAACGGTTTGGTCCATCGGAATATGAAGATTCTTTTGGCAAACTCAGTAAATTGGTCCAACCTTCTACCATCAATGAGTATCAAACCCATTTTGAGCAGTTGGTGAATCAGCTGCTTGGGATTCCAGAGCATGTATTGGTGAGTTGTTTTGTTTCAGGTTTACAGCCGGATATTCGTAAAGAGGTTCAAGTCGCTAAACCTCAGTCTCTCATCCAAGCAATGGGATTAGCTAGATTGTACTCTGATAAATCAGCTGATCATCGATTCCAACCCAATTCCTACACAAAAAAACCTTGGATGAAACCATAGACACCCTTCCCATCTGACCATAATCCGCCGTTACTGCTCACCCCTACCACTCCCAAAACTTTTTCTCAAGGCAACCCACCAACCTCATACCCTATTAAGAAACTTTCCTCAGCTGAAATGTTGGCTCGTCGAGAGAAGGGATTATGTTACAACTGTGATGAGAAATTCCACAGGGGTCATCGCTGTAAGGGAAAGTTATTTTTGTTGATGATGGCGGATGATGATGATGTCAATGTCCCTGTTGCTGACTTGGCCAGTTCCTCTGTTTCACCTGAACGAGAGTCTATCCTCGACACTCCAGAAATTAGCCTCCATGCGATGGCTGGCCAATTTTATCTTCGTACGTTAAAATTGCAGGGTCACATTGCAGGCACTCCTGTCCAAACTTTAATTGATGGGGGCAGTACCCACAATTTCATTCAAGAGCGAATAGCAACGTTTTTGAAGCTCACAATTATTCCTTCGCCACACTTCAACGTCATGGTTGACAATGGACAATCGCTAGTTTGTGAGGGTTATTGTCCACAGGTCAAGTTGACATTAGGAGAGGAGGATTTCCTCATTGATTTTATGTCCTGAAATTGCAGGGAGCAGATGTTGTATTGGGGGTTCAGTGGATGGCTTTGTTGGGCAGAATCACCACTGATTATCAACACCTTACAATGGAATTCACCTATAATGGCCGCCATATCAAATTGCAGGGCGATCTTCCTCACATAGCAGATGAAGTTCAGTTGCATCAACTTCGTCGGATGACAACGACGGGCGGCATAGCTCAATGTTTTCAACTGCTATCCATGTCAGTTGTGCCATCGGAGTCTTTCGAGGTACATTCTAACTCATCTCTTTTGAATACATTGCTTGATTCGTTTGCGAATGTGTTTGTGGAACCCACTTCTTTACCTCCTAATCGACTCATTGACCACCATATCCACCTACTGCCTAATACCAATCCTGTCAACGTGAAACCTTATTGGCACCCCCATAACCATAAAGCTGAAATTGAGAAGCTTGTTTCACAGATGTTAAACTCAGGTGTTATTCGACACAGTTATAGCCCTCTTTCCTCACCTGTCCTTTTGGTTCGTAAGAAGGACGGTACTTGGCGTTTTTGCGTTGATTATCGGGCCTTAAACCAAGTCACGATTAAAGACAAGTTTCCCATTCCCACTGTCGATGAATTGTTAAATGAATTACATGGGGCAACTGTTTTTTCCAAAATTGACCTCCGCGCCGGTTATCACCAAATAAGGGTTCACAGCCACGACATCCACAAAACCGCATTTCACACCCATGAAGGTCATTACGAATTTCTCGTAATGCCTTTCGGCTTGACCAATGCCCCTTCCACATTTCAAGCAACCATGAACCTTACCTTCAAACCCTTCCTTCTCAAATTTGTCATTGTTTTCTTCGATGATATACTCATTTACAGTAAAACCTTGGAGAAACATTTCCGTCATCTAGAAACTGTTCTGCAGTGTCTTCGCACTAATTCTTTTTTTGCAAAAAAATCTAAATGTTGTTTTGCCCATTCCACCATTGATTATCTAGGCCATGTGATTTCCTCTCATGGTGTGCGTCCCGATCCTCACAAAATTTCCGCCATCCAAAACTGGCCAACACCCCATAATCTCAGATCGCTACGTGGTTTTCTTGGTCTCACCGGTTTTTATCGCAAATTTGTCGCCAACTATGCCTCTATCGTACATCCCCTCACTAACCTTCTCAAAAAAGATAGTTTTCTTTGGTCGTCCCAAACTCAAATCGCCTTTGATAATCTGAAACAAGCACTGATCACCACTCCCATTTTATTTCATCTCATCCATATACAATTTGCATGCCATATTCATACACAAATTCACATTTCAATTCTATACACAAATCCATATCTCATTAACATCATGAAATAAATGTTTTCAAACTTTAATGACATTCCAAGTCATATTAAACCATCCATATCAAAAATTTGAATACACAAAATATAAAACTCCAAAATTCTTAACAAATGTCTAAGATCTTATTCTAACGACAATCTAACAAAAAAAAAATACAACATGTGCATAGTCAAACAAATGTCTTTACTTTCTTTCACCGATCTCTTTCTCATTACCTAGGGATGAGAATGGAAAGAGGGTGAGCTTTAAGCTCGTGGGTAACAAGCTTATAACCGAGGAATAAGCAAAAACCATTGAAATACTTATTTCCATTGTAAAATTCACATTGAAAACCATACAACATAAGTTTCCCAAAATTCAAAACTTATTAAGTACTTCACACATCAAACATAACAGATGCATCAAAATGATCACAAATCATAAACACATAAGCACATCGGAAATGGTTCGGGTAGATTCAAAACAGAACGTACTACACATTTTCGCGTAGCGATCATGTGTAGTCGTGAACTTAGGGGAGTCAATGAGGAGCTCCATGCCTCTAGCGGGCAGGCGGAAAAAGCCTATAGACAAGTGCACTTGATTTACTTAAGGGACCACCACAAACCCATATAGGCATGCATTTCACATTTTCAAACATATTGCCTAAAATGACACATTTTTTAAAAGCAGTTTTATAACCATAGCATTATTTCAAAAATCATTTTCACATTCTTTTACAAATCATTAACACAATATGAAAACATTCCCCAAAATTCATTCACAAGAAAAAGACATGGCATAACATAATCATACACAATTCAATCAAAACAACAAAGCAACATTTAATTGAAATCCTTTTTTTTAATTTGGAAAGAAAACACTCATTACTCAAATTATAAACATGAAACCCACCTTATTTTTCTTGCTTGCACACCTTGCTCAAAAAAATCTCTCTCTCCTTGCTCCCATCGCCTCTCTTAATTTCCTTCATCTAAGGCAAAACTCCCAAATCAAATAGGAATCCAAAATTGGACAACTCATAACACATAATCATAAAATTGATCTTAGAAAACTTAAACCCATACATTTCTTAAGCTATCTAAACCAAAACCCTTTCACAAATCCAACAAATCAAACTCATTCTTACTTTGATCCTTTACCAAAAGAAGGGTTTCTAAGCTTGGATGGAACTTCTCATCATCCTCTTCCTTTTTCCCTCTTGAATCAACTCAAAATCCATCTTGAAAGCTTAGAAAAATCAAAACCCTAACTTTTTCTTCTTTCTTCTTTCTTCTTTCTCTCCTTCCTCCACCGAACTCTCTCCTCTCTTCTTTCTTTTCTTTGTTCTTTCTTTCTAATTTTCGTGCTTGTTTCGTCCTTAAAAAGCAAGACTATCTTCCAATTACAAAAATGCCAATAATGAATGAGCAAAATCCAATATACCCTTTTATGTAAGGCTTGTAACTTAAATGGCTTAAATGTTCTTCCCAAAATGCCCTCATCCATCTCTTACCTCTTTAATTCAATTGAACCATATGATAAAATCCTACAAACATCAACATAATAATTAATTACAAATCAAAAAAATTAATCTAGCAAAACCTCAAAATTCCTTTAAGTCATGCTTAACTCCTTCCAAAAACAAGATCTTTTTTCTAATCATGCAGTTGAAGGAATTTGCTAACACTTCCTTCTAGAAAAGTGTTCCTCATTGTCTTAATTTTTCAAAGACATCAAAATCATTTAATTTGATTCAATATTCTAAAATTTATACCCCAAATATTTTCGAACTGTTCTTATACTAAAACATTATCATGCGCTTGACTTCCATCTAAAAATTGATACTCTTAAAGACTGAATTAAAACTCAATTTTATTAGACAATTTGTAGCCTTATCTCTCTAGTTTAATCCAAATCAATAATCATCTTATTTAGATGACTAAAGCAAAAGTTATGGCCAAAACACCGAAACATATTCAATGAACATATACATTTTACAGCTTTTAACTTCCAACATATCATATATAACCCATCTTGTGTCTAAACCATCTTTTCTATTTCATTTTAAGTTCAAAAATTTTCTTTTAATTTCCCGCTTAATAGAAAGGTTCGGGGTCCAACACAGGACAAAAATATAGGGTGATAATGGGTCACCTTGCCGAATTCCATGGGTCGAAGTAAAAGTTTCTGAAAGTTCAACACCCCAATTCACCTACATTGAGACTGTTGACAACGCCTGTTAAGTGCACTATAAAATTTACCTGACTATGTTCACTAAAATTTGTAGTTATGGTAAGTCGGGATCAAATCCACAAGAAATGTTCGATTAATTTTTGGAACGAAATTAATCGATGCAAGGAAAATATATGGGCTTTTTTTAATTCAAACAATTTAGAAATTAAAGTAAAAGTAAATTATCAAAAACATATTAAAACAAATAATCAAAAATGAGAAAAGTGTTGAGTATAAGGTCTGGTTCTAAGGGTCAATCTCGTCCTAAACATAATCAAGCATATTCCTTCATTCTAGAGTCTTTACAATTCTTTCCGTATTATTGATCTGAGATTGAGAGAACGCTCTACAAATCTTAATTTCCCCTTATGTTGAATTTAATCATGATACGATCATTAATCAAACCTAACTACCAATTAATCTAGGATATGATCTCTAAATTCAATTTGGCAGTCACATTATGTGTTGAAAAACGATCAATATAGGCAGTAACCTCACACGTTCGGGTTATTTAACCTAAGTTATGTTGTTCCTAATGATTAACGATCATTAGATGCTACTCACAAACATCAAAAGTAACGATTACGGATTACAATCAATGTTTTAGCAATAGGTTCGAAATAAACAATCAAAATAACATATTAAGATCATTTATCCTAAAACCATCCAAATCAATACCAACAACACAACAATCCGAAAAGAAATTATAACTTTCAAATGATAGAAATAACTTAACCGTGACTTGACGTCGATATTTCCGTTGAACCGGCATTGGAAAGTTAGCCTTCCATTTCTATTTTTATGCTCGAAGAGTGGCTCATATTTTTAATTTACTACGGTAGACTCACGTTACCTTGCTCTCCTTTTACTGTTCGCGATGGGACAAATAAAGTGTAGGAGCTCTTGGTCCAATGCTTGCTCTCCACGCCAAAGTCCACCAGCTTTCCACGCCAGCAAGTCGTAGCCACCAGCCCTCCAATATAACAACTCCCCATGTTTTGCTTTTGTGTTTTTTTGTTTTCGCCGCCATTATTGATTGACAAGATAAATGAACTTTGTTGCTCATTAAAACCATCTTGCACGCCTTTTGCTTGTGCCTTGAACGTTGTTTAAACATAGTGTACGCTATGTGGATGCAGCGTTAACGCAAACGTTTAACACATGCGTTAAACGCATGCATTGCTGTGTGAAACGCAATGCAACCACCAAACTTTATCCTTTTTTTTCAATTGTGCTCCAATTTGCTTTAAACATCTTCTCTTTTTGGTCTCAAATCATCACCATCATCATCCAGTTCAAAATCTCGCAATAAAGCGGGGTTTGGAGAGGTTCGATAATACGCAAGCTTACCTCTATATAGTAGAGAAACTATTTTCGATGGACTCACATGCAAATGAGATAATATAAGAATGATGCAAGTTACAAAAACAATTCATTAAAAAAAATCAAGGGGAATACCTGAAGGAAGCCAAATTTGCGAGAACCTAATAGGCTACAAAATCCCTCCCTCCTTATCACGCAATAACTAAGGAGACCTCCCTTAGAGACCCTATCAGAATGGCCCCCTATTGTCCCCCCTCCCCCCGAGCAATCTACACACGTGAGACAATATCTCATAGTAATTATTGTACTGATCTTGGGTAACTAGACGATTAATCCTTTACCCTGATCCGATCGCGCCAAACTTTTCTATTTCTAGTGACTACTTCATTAAGGGCCAACTCTGGCATATCCTCCTTAGTCTCAAATATATCATCATATCCAACTTAGTAGTCAACATAAATTGAACATAAATTAAGTATTTTATCTTGAGAATAGGATTGAAATCACATGGAAATACATTAAAAAAAGAAGATAATTTAATCCTATCAATCGTCGTGATGTATTTCATGATGAGATGGACTATAGTTAATGGGAGGTCGATATCAAGTGTATAATGGATAGAGTCCCAATTTAGGCAATCATAAGCCTTGTCCAAATCCACCTTGATGGCAAGGAATCCAAATTTGCCCTTCTTTTTTTTCATGGAATGAAGCACTTCCTGGTCGACGATGATATTATCCGTGATCAACCGTCCTGGGACGAAGCTACATTGAATAGGCGCAACCAAAGCATTCAAAAAAGGCTTAATCCTATTGACAAGTATCTTTGTTATCACCTTATAAACCACCGAGCAAAGGCTAATAGGGCGAAATTGTTGAATGGATACAGGCACAGGTGTTTTTGGGATCAAAGTCAAATTAGTTTGATTAAGGGTTGGCTCCCAAATTTCATGGGTAAACACCCGTTGAATAAATTGCACCAGTGAAGGCCCAATTGTATTCCACTGTTTGTGAAAGAAAATAGCATGAAAGTCATCGAATCCGGGGGCCTTATTAGGATATATCGCAAATATAGCAACTGTCACTTCTTCAACTTATACCGGGTGGCTAAGTTCTGCCTGTGCTTTGTTAGATAGCACCGGGAGATTTCCTCGCATCTTATTATCCGTTGTTCCTTGCCCCTCAGTTGTATAAAGGTGTTCGAAAAAAGTGGCCATCCTAGTAATTTCAGTAGAACCAGAAACTATATTTCCTTCTGCGTCTTTGAGGGAATGAACTCGGGCCTGTCTCCTTTTCCCCATAGTGACTGCATAGTAAAATTTAATGTTTCGATCGCCATTCGATGTCTATTGACACTGAGTTTTTTTATGCTAAAATAGCTCCTCTTCGTACAGGACTTTCTCCAATTCTGATCGAAGAAGCACTTCTAGTTCCCTCAAAGTATTAGAGTATTGACACTGAGTTTTTTTATGCCAAAATAGCTCCTCTTCGTACAGGACTTTCTCCAATTCTGATCGTAGAAGCACTTCTAGTTCCCTCAGTATTAGAGTCTTGGGTTTCTAGTGATTTCTGAATACCATTCAATCTGGCTAGCAAAACCTTTCTATGGTGGAATATATGTCCAAAGTCCGTTTTATTCCATTGTTGAAGTTTCCCAACAAAAGTCAACAGCAACCCAAAATAATCTTGAGGTTCAATATGTCAGTTGTTTTGTACGAAAGAAGCAAATTGATCATGAGTTAACCATGCTGCTTGAAACTGAAATGGGTATTGCCAATAAGTGAAAGAATTTTGCTGATCAAGACATACCAATAATGACCGATGATCTGAATTTATAAAAGGAAGATGTTGTACTTCTGTATGGGGAAAGATTTCTTTCCACTTAGTCGAACAAAAAGCCCTATCCGGTTTGGCTAACAACATCCCTCTCCTCCATGTAAATCGTGGACCAGCAAAGCCAAGATCAATTAAACAGACACTGTGTACACACTCTTGAAAGGCTTTGCTCACCACGGGTTGCGTATTAGAGCCTCCCCTTTTGTCTGCTATGGCCAGTTTCACAATGAAATCGCCCCTCATTAACCATACTTCCATGGTAATACATGCAAGTCTTTTAATGTTATACCACAAGTATTTATGCAGTTGGTAGTTCGGACTAGCATAAATGGTAGTAAAGAAAAAGAAATGTCACATGTGATCTACTTCAAGGTGAATGAACTGTCGATGTGCAACAAGGATTGTGACTGCATTATCCCCTTTCCACAAAATCCAGATACCATCAGAAAACCCCTCTGCCTCTACTCTGAAAGATTGATCAAAACCCAAACTACGAATAACTCGCTCAACCCTAGACCCACTAATCCTGGTTTCAGTTAGCACAAGCATAAATGGTCGGTGTAATCGAACAAAATTCATAAGGATTGGTTTAAAAGTTTTACCCCCAGCCCCCTGACAATTCCAAATGAGTATTGACATAATTAATAGGTAAAAGTGGGAGATGACACTCTTATACATGAGTGGTCTGAGACTCGGCACCTTGGATGTAATCAGCATAGTTTCCTCAGTAGGCACTGATGGGGCACAATTAGGGTCTAGTGGTTTTGGTGATGGCACTATGTAACAATTTTGGCCAGACATCGGAGGATTTCCTGCAATCTCTACTGTATCATTGTCTGGATCCCCACACTCCATGTCCTTCTGCTTTGGTAGCACAAACGAGTGGTCTTGGGTTGCAACTTCACGGTTGGAAGGAATGGAGACCGCTATGTGAGAGCCAGTGCCTCGTGATATGGGTGGGAGTGAAATGTTGGAATCAAGGGCATTAGTCTGGACCTAGGTTTGGTTTTGCTTAAGAGTTTGATTGAATCAATCAGCTTCGAAGCATTCTTAATCCGATTTGTCTACCTAGTAATTTGAACACTACTGCTCTCTCCCATTGCTTATCCAGACGGTTCTTGAAGATAGAAGATAGTTCTAATGCCTGCCCCAACTCCCCATCTACTACTGAGATATCCCCTTCTTCGTATTCCACTAGGACTTCGGTTGGCCAGACTACCTCGTCGTCGTCCTCCTATCTGGTGACCTGTGACTGCCACACTATAGCTGAGTTTAGGTCTTATGGGAGGCGGGTCCTCTTCCCTCTCCCGTATGCGCACTTTCTTGGCCAGATGGCCATCAATACCCAGTGAGCTGAAGTCCCCCCTTTCTACTTTGGAGCATTTCGAGTTGTTCATTTGTTTTTCCACTTTTCAACTTCATGTAATGGTTTTTATAACTACTTATTACTTTGAATTAGTTGACTTTATTAATAAATTATTATATATTATTTCAAATTATTCCATAGAAATTAAAAAATATATTTTTTTTAAGTCGCATCATAGACATATGTTATATCATAAAACCCTTTAACAGTACCACCTTGTTTAATAGTGTAATGATGTTGAAATTTCTTCAGAAGTCAAGGTCAAGGTTTCAATTCTCTCTTATCTCAAGTCTTATCTTAACAAATGAAGAGCTAGTAACCATATTGAATGAAATACATGAATCTCATTGGCATTGCAATAAAATAATAATTTTTTTAAGAACTTTATCTAAAAGATTAGTGATATGATTAATAAAATGTTTCAAATAATAGTCGATTTAGGGACATGTTTTGATATCTTTATATCCGATGATTAACAAATTCAACTTCGAATTGTTCATAGATTTCCGGGCTAATTCGATCCAATCAAAATTAACAATAAGGAACTATAGATGAACATAATGCAAAACTTTTCAAGTTTTTTGTATCATTCAATCCAAGATTGAACTCTTTACCAAAGATACAAACAGGTATCTGCACACTCTTAGTTCTATAACCAAGGTATGATATGTGTACTAGTAACTTACATCTTCAAGCTGCTTCTAGCTACCTGCTACTACTCCTCCTACTACGAACAGTCAATTTTCTGAAGCCTTGAAGCAATCTAAATCACAAGAGATCTCATGAAGGCTACACCCTAATAGCTAACTATGGCTACACTGGTATGCATGATGTGGTAGGGTTTTGTTTCTATTACTGGGTATAGGTTCAAAATCGTGTGAAGATAGGAACAAGGAGAATATACCAGGACTTGTATAGTTCACTCACTCAGCCCATTTTCTCCATTTCAGTTATGAATTGGAGGCTTCTTTCTTGCTGGCGTGTAATCCATCCCCACCAATTCATCAGGATCTGGCAATCTTTCATTTCCTTGTGGTATCTGAAGATCGTTCTGGTCCTTCTTTACTTGATGATTATCAGCTTCTTTTAATAGCCTCCGAGCTGCAGAAGTTTTGAATCATTAAATTTTGTTAAGTTAATAAACTTCAAAACAATGTCAAATATTCTCTGAGTTCTTGAAACACAAACATGGGATGTGATCAAAAACTAGATATATTCATTAACTTACCAGTCACAGCCTTGGACACGAAGCAAAGAAGAAGAAAGGCCACAAGAAGCAGATGCTTAGATGAAGCCTTTGCCATATTAAAGAGGAAAACAGTTCTGGGTTTTATCTCAAACTTGTTGGTTTCTCTAGCTAGCTAGCTACCTACTTTAGGTTGGTGTTTATATACAGAAATCAGGAGTCCTACTAGTGCCTTGCTACCTATATGCTTGGACATGTCTTCCCATGGAATGTGACCTTTGAGTTTGTAGTAACTCTACGTGAGCCAAAGTAGGTCTTTGTAAGTGTCGATATCATTGTCTCCCTCCTGTCTCTGCATGAAAGTGGTAGCAGAGACAAGACTCGTTTTAGATCAGCGACTTTAATTTCTGCACATTGTCCTCCAGTTAGGACAGGTCACTCTGTGTCTGTATAAATAATAATGCATATGTTTCCTTTTCTTTTATTCTTTACATGGGTTGAATTCATAATCACAAATCTTGAAATGCATTGTATATATAGTTTTGTCAATATATTAATAGCAACTAATAAAAAAATTCCACTAATCCGTAAAATTTGAAGATTATATATTTCTAATTCCGCTAACTCGTAAATTTTGAATATTATATATTTTTAAATTATTACGTAATTTTTAAGAATCCATTTTTAAAATTTTAGATTTACCATTTTAGATCACTTGGAATTATTTTTCTTTGTTTAATTGGATATCTTATTATATTGTATACATTAGATGATTTGGTTTATCCTCTCTATTCGATGTCTTTAGAATAGTAACACGATCTTGCAAATCTAAAATTAGGGCTTCTCTTTATATAGAATACTAATTCCAAACATTCTTGGCCCATGTGACAATGAAAGCATCTTAACCTTTTCTCCTTTGATTGTCAATTTGTCATTAAATATGATCACAAGTTTAGTATATACTAACTACTAATTAGTGATTTAATTTGTCTTAAATATGTGAAAAATTCAAATCCCACTATATAATTATTTACAAAGTTAGTAATATTTACTTTTAAATGACATTATTAAATTTTTAGTTTGCATTAGCATAAGTTATGGTTGAAGAGACCCTTTAAATGAAAATTATAAAAAATTGCAATAATCCAATTATATGACCAATAATTTAAAATTGGGTAACTTAATATTATCTAAAATTTTGAATTGGTAAAATTTGAGCTTTTTTATGTATAAATTAGGGCTAATTACAGTGAATTTTATTGAGTTCTGATTTTTTATTTTTATAATTTACTTTTTATAAATTTAT
>JANIHY010000208.1:62678775-62693380 GCA_027479065.1 Erythroxylum brevipes
AAAACTACCTAATATTTAAAATTCTTGACAAAATTTCTTTTTAAATTTTAGTTTTTTTTTAAAAAATTCCTCCTTTTACGCTTCAGTTAAAAAATAACAACGGAATATATGTGTTGTAAACATCAAATTTGTAATATTCATGCTTACATGATCATTCAACCAAGTTTAGTTGCTATTTTTTAATCAAATTCTAAGAGAAGAAATTTACTCAGAAACTAAACACTAGAAAGAGGTTTTTTTCGACAATTTTAAAGATTATGGGACTTTTCTAAAAAAATTTAAACTACAAAAAAGTCATTATTTTACCTATAATTTAAATTTTATTATATAAATTGGAGAGTTTGTTTGGTCGTCACCATTATCATCACATCAAGTTGAATCTTGCACCAATGTGTAGTCTAGGAAAGTCTGATTGTACGCAATCTTACTCTTACAGAATAAAGAGACTGTTTTCGATAGATTCACATACAAATGTGAAATGAAGAATTTAAAAAGACGTAAAGTACTTAGGTATATAAAAAATAGATAAATAATTAGAATAAAGTATTAACATGCATGCTCATAACATCAAGTCATGATAATAATAAGAACAAATAATACAAGTTGGAGTTATTTTTCATCTTGAGGATTAAGAGGATGGTGAGTTGAGAGTACAAATGGCTCTTAATAAGATTGTGCCCGCAACTTACTGTGATGATCCGGAAAAAGGAAGTTGGAACCTGTAGTTCAGTGAGCTTCTCGCCATGGCGGGTTATGATTCTGGTAAGATCAGACTGCATGAAATCGAAGACAAGGTAAAGGCTATATATATTGCATCCTTGAAGTGGCTGCTGCTTGAAACTTAATGATATTGGGATGATCAAGCTTCTGTAGTATATATCATTATCTCTTGAGCCATGAACTCGACACTTTCAGGCTCTGATGCTTCGAAACGAACCTTCTTCAAAGCAACAACTTGCCAGTCTCTCTATCTCGGGCTTTATACACATTGCTATAAGTTCCTTCACCCTCCTGCAAACGAACTATGTAGCACGGACACGGCAAAATAGAGACGTGTTCGCGTGTCAGACACTCATCTGATGCGTGGTGGACACATATCTAATACGTGTCCGTACATGTCGGAATTAAAAAATAATTTTTGTCGATTCGGACACTGCTTAATGAAATATATGCTCTATATTTTTTTAGAGGAGTTTATAAAGTTTCAAATATGTATGAATTATCAAGATGTTGGAAGCTTTGAAACACATCAATCAATATATATCATATTATGAATTCTGAATTATATATATATGTTGTGTCTGTATCCACTAAATTTTAAAAGTTGGTGTGTCCTTGTATCCGTATTCGTGTCGTGTCACATGTCCGTGCCCATACTTCTTAAAAACGAAGAAACACAAAAGTACGAATTGATTAAAATATTTTGTCTGTAAATTTTGAATTTTTTAAATATGATAAAATTAAATCATTTTGGATAAATCAGTCGTTTTTTTATTACTATTCGGATTAAATTGGGTCAAGATAACCTTTGTCTGACCCGTTGACTTCAACGCGGGCATTTTTTTCAATCTTCCATATAACTTTATATTTTAATGTTTTCAAATTAGTATTTATATAATTATCTTAAACTTTAATAGAATTAAGTTCTTGATAGTTTATACTATACGAGAGTTATCCAAGAACATACAAGGAAATAAGCCATGGAAGCATATTCCTATGGCTTTCACAACCTTTTCAAGTTTCAAGAACGGATTTTCAGATAACTACGAAGTTCCTGGAACAGATGCATGTTCGAATCATCAAGTAGAAAATGCAACAAATCTGATACTAACCTTAGCTAACTTATCATATGAATCTGCACTTCTAGGCATCAAACCAGAAAAGGCTTCTTTAAGAACATTTTCAACAAGCCACTTTGGCCATCCGTCCACAATCTCCTCTCCTGCAATCTTATTCAGACTAATCTTCTATGGAAAATTTTTACCACCACCTTACCTCCATCTCCACCGCCATTTGCTCCGTTCAACGCAGCCACCTTCTTTCTATCAACCTCTTCCTTGATCCTTCCAGCCGGAGATTCTGATTTCACCTTTTAAACTGTTAATCCTGCTTGGTGGTGAGAAGTTATTCCTAGATCGAGCACACCCCATGATCTCTCTCAGAATCCTCAGCAGCTAGTTGCGGAGAATCTGAGTTCCGGTGATTGCTAGGTGAGGTGACATAATAATGATTAAAAAAACGGCGGATCATAGCGCGTTTGAAGAGAAGAGAGTCGACGAAAATGTAAAAAGTAAATGTGAAAAGAAACCCCGTACAAACTCGCCGTCCCTTTAGCCAGCCTCAGATTTGTAGTTTAGTTAAACTTGGAAAACATGTTAATGGCGTTTTTAGCTTTCTGGGACTTGACGAGATTGAGAATATAACGCAGATTCTTCGGTTTCGTTCCTTTTCTTCTCCGTTATCAATGGCTTTGCACAGCTGCTTTCCCAAGGTTTGTGTTCCTGTAAATATTATTCAGTCAAGTTCTACCCTTTTCGCCTGGCATCTACCATTGTTATCTGGTAGTGGTTCTTCGATCCCATCCTGTAGGTATTTACGAAGAGAAATCCTTGCCAATGAACACGCGTGCTTCAAGTTTTCTCGATGAGCACTTGTGACTGCAAGTACTAAACATGACATGGGCACCTGAAAAGAGTTCGTGGGTTGACCAATGTGCCTGTTAGTTGGTTGCCGGCCAGTCCGACCCGATCTTCCAAAGTGCATTCTTAAGTCCAGCCCGAATTTTTAAAGTGGGTCTCAAACCTAATCCGGGTTTGAGGAGACAAAATTGCTTTAGAGTGAAGATTGAACTATTCAAGTTAAGTTTCACCTTACTAAAATTTAAATGTTCATTTCAGATTGATCAGACTCAAGCTCTCTGATATTCGAGTTAAGTATGATCAAACTTAAGTTGGAATTCGTGCCTGATATTAATTAAACTTAATTTAATTAATTAATTAAATTTACTTATTATAAATTCATTAAGCCTAAAAAAAGTTCATTAAACTTGATTTGAGTCTGATCAAATTTAAATATTTAAATTCAAACTTGAATCTGTTCAAATTAAATTTAATCTATTAACTTTAAGTCGAATTTGATCAAAATTAATATAATCCTAAATTAACAAATTAAGTCTTAATTAGTCGAATTTTGAAAAAAAATTCAAATCTTAATTAATCAAATTTTTGATTGTCCCGTTCCAATTTAGTTGAATTTGAGTTTTGAGAAAATTTGTTAATCCCAACCAGACCTTTTGTCATCTCCACTCAAATTTTTTGATAAAAATCTACATTTAAATATAAAATGTAATATATATTAGAAACATGAAAGTCATCATTTTCCTTTTTTATTCATAACTCAAAAAGTTTGCTTATACTTAAGAAAGTGATGTGTAACGTGACAATGTTGAGAGCTGACTAGCAATAGGAACATGATTTCTTAGAAACAACAAAGAAAAAGAATGCATTCCATGTGAAAATGTATCTTTTTGTTACCTACACTATATTGATTATATTATATGCCTAATCGGAAACATAACAAATGGGATGACAAAAAATGATAACCACACACGTGAAAAAGAAGAGGTTGAGAAAGAGTGGATACTTTATTACTTTTTCACTATCCTTAGGTGTACAAAGCAATGCGCCTTAAATAGAGCTTTTACCAAACGGTCAAAAGCATGAAAATAGAAAACAAACAAATTAGAATTGTCACCAAAATGATTCCCTCCTAAAAACTTGCTAGCATTTCTAATAACAAATGAAATAGACTAACAAAAAATCTGGAACTAATTAAAACTAATTTGACTTGGTCTACTGACCTTGTAACAATGCCTCCCTTAAACTAAAAATATTGCATATTTTAGCTTAACACTTAGCTGTAACCATCGAGCAAACTCCCAACTCCTTTGTGAGCCTTTGAAACACATCAAATTTGACAGCTTTTATGAATATATAAGCAAGTTGCTGAGCTCTCTCAAAAAATAGAATTTCACGTCAATATGCTTACTTCTTCCATGTAGTACATGATTTTTAGACAATGTAACTGCAAAGTTGTTGTCACATAGTATCACAATAGCCGCTGTTTGTTTAAAGTGCTACTCTTCAAAAATTCTTCTTAGCCAAATGACTTGACAAGCACAAGTAGTAGCACCCACGAACTCAACTTCTGTGCTTGATAGAGTGACAATTGGTTGTTTTTTGGATGCCCAAGAAATAGCACCTATTCCAAACATAAACACATATCCCGAAGTACTCCTCTATCATCATGGTCTCCTGTATGGTCACTGTCAGTGAAGCCAAGCAAATATGTCTTCTCACCTTTTTTATAAAATATCCTATGGTCTCTTGTACTTTGCAAGTAGCGCAAAATTCTTTTGGCTGCCAATAGATGCATTTGAGTAGGATTTTCCATTTATCTGTTAATTGTACTCATACAATACATTATGTTCGGTCTTGTTGCAGTAAGATACATCAAATTGTCAATAGTTTGTTTGAAGAATGTGCTGTTAACCTTCTTCCCTTCAAGATCTTTGTGTAGCTTCAAACCAAACTCAACCGGTGTGCTAGACGGATTGCAATCTTTCATGTGAAATCTATCTAGAATTTCTAAAACATACTTCTTTTGACAGATAAAGATCCCGTTACTTTCTTGAATCACTTCTATGCTAAGAAAGTAATGCATCATACCAAGGTCAGTCATCATAGACTTCTTGAAATCTTCAAATATAGCACTGCAGTTCCCAATAAACATAAGATCATCGACCTATAAGCAAACACATATCATTTTTCCTTTATCTCAGATCTTAACAACTAGTGAATGCTCATAAGGATATTTAAAGAACCCAACTTTAAGAAAGTAAGCTTCAATGCGACTATACCAAGCCATGGAGTTTGTTTTAGTCCATAAAGAGCCTTCTTCAATCTATAAACTTTATGCTCATTGCCTGTTTTCATATATCCAAGAGGTTGTTCAATAAATACCTATTCTTTTAAATGTCCATTCAAGAATTTTGATTTGACATCTAGTTGAAAAATAGGCTAGGAGTTTTGTGCCGTTAAGATGACCACCAATCTGATTGTGTCATGCCTTGCAATTAGTGAAAAATTTTCATTATAATCGACCCCATATTGCTGATTGTATCCTTTGGCCACTAGGCGTGCCGTATTTTTGTCAACTTCACCATTTTTATTCAACATTGTTTTGAAGACCCACTTCACTCCAATGGTTTGATGCCCATTTGGAAGATCACATAGTTCCCATGTATCATTTCTTTCTATGGAATCGATGTCTTCATCAATTGTCTTTCACCATTTTTCCTCTTTGACGACACTTTCAAATGTTGTAGGATCACAATCTGCAAATAGAGGAAAAGGAGTGATTGGATCATTAAATCCAGTTACCTTATAATCATTCATCCATCTAAGTCGTCTTCTAACACGTCGAGAAGATAGAGATTGATTTTCTTCTTCATCTTTTATGATGCCGAGTGAAACTGTAGAAATTGTATTAATTGCTACAGTAGCACTTTCAGGTATGCAAGTTTCAGACATCTACTCTTGTTCATCATAGTTGTTACAAAGGATCTGTATAGGTTGCTGCCTATTCTAGTCCCACGTTCTCTTCTTCATAAAAAACGACATCCTTGTTGATCACAATCTTCTTTGTTAATGGGTTATATAACTTATATGCTTTAGATACATCACTTACACCAAGGAAGACACACTTCTCAAGGAAGACACACTTCTCAACTTTGTCATCGAGTTTCTTCCTCTTCTAATCCAAGACATGGGCATATGCGATACATCCAAAAACCTTGAAGTAATCGTCAATTGGTTTTCTCCCACTCCAAGCCTCCTGCAATGTCATGTTTTGAACATAAAAAGTAGGATTTCTGTTCAGTAGGTGGATGCTTAACTTTGCTGCTTCAAAACAGAAAGTTTTTGAAACTCTTCCTTCTGCCATTAAGCTTCTCAACATGTTGAGGATAGTTTTATTTTTCCTCTCCGATACACCATTTTGTTGTGGTATATATGTGGCTGTAAGCTCTCTTTTGATGCCATGATCTGCAAAAAAATCTTCGAATTCCTTTTAACAATACTCACCACCTTGATCTATACAAAAGGTATAAATGTTCCTATCAACTTCATTCTCTACAAGGGCTTTAAAGTTCTTAAATACTATTTTTTTTTTATTTCTCCTGTTGAAAATAGACCAAAGTTTTTCTTGAATAATCATCAATAGAGGTAATTAAGTAACATTTACCTCCATTTGATGATGGATTTATTGGTCCGCAAATGTCTGAATGCACAAGCTGTAAAAGATCTTTAGCTCTCCAAGACTTCCCTTTTGGAAATGGTGACTGGTGTTATTTGCTAATGACACACTTTTCACATACTTTGGAGGGAACAATAATTTGAGGAAGACTAATCACCATACCTTTATGTTGGAGAGTCTTCAACTCGTTAAAACTCAGGATGTCATAACGAAAATGCCATAACCAAGAGGGTTCTTTTATCTCAGCCATTAAACAAGACTGAATACTTTCAATCTTCAAAGGGAACAACCTGTTTGAACTCATTTGAACAACTACATTTCATAAGCAACATTCTTAATGGCAATAAAATAACCCTTCTCTTGCAATTGACCAGCACTTAATAAATTACTTTTCAAGTTAGAAACATATAGTACATTAGAAATTGTCTCCACAAAATCATTCTTGGTTCGTATCTTATTATTATTAAGTGATCGTTTTACCACTATTGTTTAAGTTGTTGTGTGAGGTCAACTTAATTGATTTTATATATTCACTAACAAATCTTTCAAGCGAAAGTCCTTTGGGCTTGAAATTTGCACAGGCTCGCTCTATCTTGTGCTGAATAATAGGTGGGTAATAGGATTTGAACTTACAACTATTTGGTTATAAAGGCTCTAATATCATGTTAAGTGATCGTTTCACCACAATAGCTTAAGCTGATGTATGATGCCAACTTAATTAGTTTTTATATATTCACTAACAAATATCACCTTTACCAATCACTTCAATTTTAGAAAAATCACAGAAAGATACAGTAGAACAAAATTCTTCATTCAGATGTGAAAAAAAGGACTTTCTTCCACTCATATAGTTGCTACAACCCGTGTCCACATACCATATTTCTGACTCATATGCCTTATCTCTTTTCATAACCATAAGTAAGGTGTTTGTTTCCTCTTTTTCAACAAACTTTGAACATTTTGTCTTGTCATTAGGTAGCCTTGTACGACATTCAGAACAAAAATGATCAAAATTATGGCATCTGGAGCATTCTACCTTGGATTTGTCAAAGTTGCATCTTCTACCTTGGCTTTGATCACCCTGGAATTCCTGTTATCATCTCTGTTTCAACGTTCTCCCTTTCCTCGACTTCAACCTCTGCCCCTACCTCGTCCCCTTGAGTTGTTGGAATTTGTATAAGCTTTTAAGGCTTGCTCCTCAACTGTTAAACTTTTGTTCATTTACAAGAAGGGAACTTTGCAGCTCGTCAAAAGAAAGTGAGTATATATATTTTCACTCCTCAATTGCATAGACAACATAGTCAAATTTTAGAGTCAAGGAGCACGAAATCTTCTCTACAATGGCGACATCTTGCATCTTCTCACTGTGGCAACACAGCTTGTTGCAAATTTCCATGATTTTGGCACAGTAGTTGTTAATAAATTCACCGTTGTTCATCACTAGAATCTCAAGATCCTTCCGTAAGGCTTGAAGTTGAGCAAACTTTACTTTGGTAAAGCCTTAGTACTTTTTCTTCAAAGAATCCCATATATCATTGGAGGTTTCTTTGCAAATAATAGTCTTTGAGATTGGGCGATCAATGGCTTGGAATATGTAATTTTTGGCCTTCAGATCCTTCAGCCTTCTGGCTTTAAGAGTTGTTTTTTGAGTATCGGTCAAGATAGAGTCTTCTCCTGGTTCTCTAACTCTATCTTCAACGATGGACCAATACTCCTCATATTATAGAAAATTTTTCATTAGCATGCTCCAATGGTCATAGTGGCCATTAAAGCATGGAATCGCTGCTTGAACAAAAACTTCGGATGTCATTAGTTTTCTACTACAAACGAAAAAGATTGCTTATACCACTGATAACCAAATATGTGAAAAAGAAGAGAAAAAAGTGGATACTTTATTACTTTTTCACTATCCTGAGATATACAAAGCAATGCTCTTTAGATGGAATTTTTACCAAAGGGTCAAAAGCATGAAAGTAAAAAACAAACAAATTAGAATTGTAACCAAAATGATTCACTTCTAAAAACTTGCTAGCACTTCTGATAACAAATGAAACAGACTAACAAAAAATAAATAACTAACCAAAACTGACTTGACTTAGTCTACTTACATTGTAACAAAAAATGCTTAGTCTAGCTTGATCAATCCAATGTCGATTGGATTTAATTTGAGTTGATTGGACTTTGAATTAAACTTGAGTTACTTTCATTCAATTTTAGACTTCCGACTGAGTCCAAGTTCAAATTGTCCAACTCAAAGCTTGAAATTTGTATATAAAATAATGTTGCTTTGATTTTTAAAATTAAAAAATAAATTTAATCGAATTCAATTAAGCTTGAGACTATCCACACTCGATTAGGCTCAAACTCAAAGTCTGGATCCTCGAATTGAACCTAGACTCAAAAATAAAATTTTAGACAAAGCTCAAGTTTGAACAGGCTTGACCTCTCCTGACCTGACCCATTGTTATGCCCAATTAAGAAAGTTGAGTTATTTTTTTAGAAATTTCAAGTAATTCTCTACAATACATATTGCCTTCCTAAATTTATGTTTAACGAATTCTTTTCAAAACATTAATTTTTTTCCAAATATACATATCATAAATATACAAAATTCACATACATTAATTACATATTATTTTTAGTTAAAGATAAAAAAGTCATACAAAGTAGTTGAATTTATTGTTATTGTGTTTCAAATAATGTAATCGAATTCAATTATAATATTTATAGATTTATTTTAAATAATGTAAATTGAATTTAACTCAATCCCACAAATGTAATTGAATCCGATTCGTCTATGATTTTAATTTGAAAGTTTTCAAACGACCTAGTCTTAAAAAAAAACCATATAAAATTCTTAGATATTTTTCTACAAAAATTGGGAAGTTTCTGTTGTCCTAGCTTAACGGGTGGTCAATGCCAAAGGTCATATGTGGCTCCTATGGGCTATGGTCTTCTTGCTGGGAGGTCAACTTCGTGTAAAAGTCAACAATGAACAGACCCAAGAGGTCGGGGTGTCATGTTACTTTCGAGGAAGGCAGCACAACTAATTAATCTCATGATGTAATAAATAAAAATATCAATCGAAAAAGTATATAAAATAAAATTCAATTTAAAAATGAAGGTTCAAAATAAATAAATAGTACAAATAAAATTAATTAATTAAAAACTGATTAGTATCATAGAATATTAATTAATAATATTTTTATAAAGTGACTTTTAATATACTAAAAAATATCATATACTCGCTTTTTATCTTGTAAATAAAATATTTAAATAATTTTATTTAAAAAGAAAATCAACCAAAATTGAAAATTTAAATTATTATTATTATCATCTTTAAAATAGACGTTTCTAAGACCAATTCCTTATTAAAATCGAAAGCCCTTCGAAGAGGCATTGAATTGTGTTTTTGTTGTTCTGTTTGTTTGGCGGCAGTTTTTTTGGTTTCCGGGAAATAAAATTGAGCTCAAGCGACAAGAGAAAGACTACGTGAAGGCCGTTTCAGGTACCGTCGAGGTTCGCTAGTGCGTGTGATTTCAGGCTCTTGATCTATGATGAACGTGATCTGCAGTAGGTTTTTTTTGTGTGTGTGTGTTTTAAGCGTGGAATTGTGCTGGATCTGCTTGGAAAGTTGTGAACTTTGGTTTGAGTTTTGGAGATCTAATAATGTTTGACTCTTTTTACTCGTTGGTTGGTGTCAATGATCGTGTGTTTTTGGCTTTTGAGAGATAGTGTCAGTACTGGAGCTCTTCTTCGTGTTATACTTGATGGTTTTAGATTTCTTTTGATTTACTTTTAGCATGATTTCCGGTTTATGCTGTTTTTTGAATATAGATACCATTTTGATTGTGTTGGATTCTTACTTTCACAAAAACAAAAACAAAAAAAAAACAAAAAAGACTTGCTTTGATGCTGGTCAATTGTTTGTTTAAACAGGTAAGAATTGATCTTTGATTTGAGCTGTGCCTTTTATTTCAGGTTAGCTGTGATTATAGAGACAACATTTCTTTTGACATTTAGCCGTACTTTCTGTGCTCATGATTAGCAACCTTTGAAGATTCTGGTGATAACTGTAACGTAGTAGAAGAAAATGTCTAAGGCAAACGTGGAAGATAGGAAGGCAGCACTTGATGCAGCATCATGGTTGTTCAATGTTGTCACATCTGTTGGAATAATCCTTGTTAACAAAGCCTTGATGGCTAACTACGGTTTCAGTTTTGGTAAGTTCCCTGTCACAGTCTGTCAACGTACTTGAATCCATATCTGCGTTTGAGTATTAGATATGTTGATTTCTCTGAGTGACTGATTGAGTAAAGGGAAATAACAAAGGATTGGCTTTCATCGTAGCATATGAGATTTTGCACTTTGTTAGGATTTTCTGTTCTTCCCTTCTTAGGATTTTATTGAGTTACAATCGATATCAATATGCTAATAATGGTAAAAGTTATGAGTTCTGGTCATAGTGTATAAAAACAAAAGCAGAGGGATGCTCGATCGCACCTTGTTAATAAAAGTATATGGTGGCTAACTAATATAGCACTTGGTGATCATATTTTGACTTCTTGGTTTAAATTCTTAACTTTTTTAAGCCTTCCACTTCCTTTTGTGCCTTGAAAGTGTCTCTACTTCATGAAAGGGTTAAGGTTGAAAAGTAGCAAAGACATAGAGTTGCCTGTAATTAACTTTGAAAAGTGGCAAATGAACATTCTAAGATCATTCAGTTAGGTTCTTGTCATCCTAGTTTTCTCTATCATGATTTTCATGTGCACCAGTTCCTCAATCAGGTTAGGTTCTTTAACTTGCCATTTACAGCTCTGCTAGCAACCTTTCCCAATCTGATCGCCTCTAACATTAATTACATTTTTCTGGATTGCGGACCTGGGGAGATACTTGTAGAATTGGCATATGAGTTAAATATGTCTTTTAATTACACGTGAAACTTAAAAGCTTTGCCTTCTGCCTTTTCCTCCTAAAGGCAATTGAAATCCAATTTTCTGGTTTATCTTTTTCTTGAGACGGACCTGTCAGTAAAATAAAAACAGGAAATAGAAGTTAGATGTGGGAGTCAGTCTGTTGTGGCAGAGTAATGCAGTGTTTTGCAGAGGGTGGAAGTTCTTTTTAAAGCCTAATTTGAAATTGAGTTTTTTGTCGAAGGTTGAACAATTTTATCCTGCATCTACCCTGATTCTGTGTTCAAACTGATGGTTCATGCAGCTACAACTTTAACTGGTCTACATTTTGCCACAACCACCTTGTTAACTTTGGTTCTTCGGTGGCTGGGTTATATTCAGTCTTCTCATCTACCGCTCCTTGATCTTCTGAAGTTTGTTCTGTTTGCAAACTTCTCCATTGTTGGAATGAATGTGAGTTTGATGTGGAATTCAGTTGGATTTTATCAGGTCAGTGTTATACTCTACGCTCTAGCTCTTTCTTTGCTGTGTGGAGAACATTCTGGAAGGCACTTTTTTTCTGATGTCTTTTAGATTTTCTTTTCAGATTGCAAAGCTAAGTATGATTCCAGTATCATGTTTTCTCGAAGTGGTCTTGGACAATGTGCGATATTCGAGGGACACAAAGCTTAGCATAGTAGTGGTTCTCCTTGGTGTTGCAGTGTGTACTGTTACAGATGTGAGTGTGAATTTAAAAGGATTTCTGGCAGCGCTAGTGGCAGTTTGGAGCACTTCTATTCAGCAGTATGTAAGTGATTCCATATTGCAACTGTAGTCTTGCAAAGAAATGACACCCATCAAAGATTTGGTGATGGCTTTTGCTATTGTGGTAAAAAAAAAGATTTAGTTCAGGTTCTGAATTGCAATTAATTTAATCTTGAAGTGTAAAGTTCACTCGATAACTCAATAGCTAATCATTAATAAGGACATTTGATTCAACTCTACCATCTTCTTGTCTTGTGATTCTAGTTGGTTTTTTGTTTACACTGCTGCATTGAGCTGCTCTTTGACTCTTTTACATAATCTTTTATGTTATCATACATTTTATGACATTGAGGGATATATTTATCACTGCAGTATGTACACTATCTCCAACGAAAGTATTCTCTTGGGTCTTTCAATTTGCTGGGACACACTGCTCCAGCACAGGCTGCATCCTTGTTGGTTGCAGGCCCCTTTTTGGATTATTGGTTGACAGATAAGCGAATCGATGCATACCCCCTTGGTTTTACGTCTACTGTAAGTTCCTACTTAATACGAAATTTAGTTTTCATTCTTTTAACATGAATGTACATAAAATGGAGAATCTAGGCAGCTTAACTGCTCGTCTTTATTTTACATGTTTTTGTTGTCCCAAATCATAGCTGGTTATCAAGATTCTTTGCACCGTATACATGATGGTTGTCTTCTTTTTTTCTTTTAATTTTTCATTGACAATTTATTGGTCACCATTAGTGGCAAGTAGTTCTGTATTGTGGTTTAGTCAAATCATACAAGTTCTTTGTACGTTCTTCCTTAAAAGTTAAGACGCCAAGTGCTTGATGTGGTCTTCATTTTGTGCTGCAACAACCAAATGCTTGACAATGTTTACTAGTTCTTAAGAGTGGGCATATTATGTAACATCTTACACTGCGTGCTTTTAGAAATAATTCCATGTTACGAACTGAATTGAGCTACCATTTGTTTTCTGCAGTTGTTCATAATCCTATCATGCAGTATAGCTGTTGGAACAAACCTCAGCCAATTTATCTGTATAGGCAGATTCACTGCTGTGACATTCCAAGTACTTGGTCACATGAAGACAATTCTGGTGCTCATCCTAGGATTTGTTTTCTTTGGGAAAGAAGGTCTCAATGTTCAAGTAGTTGTTGGTATGGCCATTGCTGTAGCAGGAATGGTGTGGTATAGTAATGCATCATCGAAGCCCGGAGGGAAAGAGCGTCGTAGCCTTTCAATGAACAACAGACAATCACAAAAGCATGATGCGTTAGCAGAATCCAGTGAAGGGGATGAAAAGGTGTAGAGTTCAGTATCTTAGATCAGCTGATTTACAAGTAACTTTGGAGCTGGGACGTCATAATCCTTGATTACCAATATTTTTTCCCCAACAGATTTTTTATTTTTTTTCTCAATATGTGGTTAATTTATTCAGGTATAAGGATGCTAGAGTGGGATGCAATGTCCCCATACAAGAAACATTTTTCAAAAAACACATTATATAGTAATTCATTTTCCTATTTGATATCCAATTCCTTTGTTCCTTTCCATATTTTTAAAGTCCTCTGTATTCCTTTCTCCTTGTAAGGTCTCAAGTACCATAGGTTCATGTGATTTCTTGACTAGACCTTGAGATGGAAGCCATTTGGTGGATTGGTCTTGTCCTCCTGCATGTAAGACAACCGAAACTGAAGGGTAATGGGTGCGAGTTTTACCGATATTGAAAAAGAACAGCAATGTATTTTGACCTTACTGGTAAGTTTCAATTGCTATTCTTCAGAATTTCACAGCCTGGTAAATGTGATATCAGGTTTTGGTACTGTAGAGAAGAACCCTGAGTAAATGACTCTACATAGGTCTATTTTCTACGACCACTCTGACCGCCGGAATGGTTTGGAAGATAATGCCTATGTGTTTATTAAATTTTATCTTTTCTTATTATTCTTTATGCCTTCTTCTCGTCCCATCATTGTCATGCGAGATAGACACGTCTGTGGTCCCAAATAGTGCAAGAAACAGTGGAGCAAGAACAAGAGCTGGCAATTAGCCTTATACCAGGACATGGGAGGCGTTGCATTCGCAGAAAGCTCTACAATGGTGAGTTAAGAAACATCATTGATGGGTGTTGTATACCTTCTGCACACGTGCATGTGCTCCCCAGAAAAGGTTGATAGGTCCACCTTTTTTCTCTTGGCTTTGTTTGGATTCCTGGAAAATTCTATCTCCATCTTATACTGAAATTTGTCTGCACACAACCATTCCCTAGGTGGTCAGGGTGAGTGATTCGTTAGGTTATGATTTGGAAGCAAAATTCGGGGAGTGGCCATCATTTTACTCAAGAGATTGCCAGAGTAGTGAAAGATGAGTTCATGGATTGGTGAACTCTTCCTGATGCTTCAAACTATACCCATATGCTTAAATTTTCCAAGTAATCTTCATAGATTAAGTTTTGTTTTTTCTTAAACTTTTGACAAAATTACTTAAACAAGTTTTTCTTGTCAAGTCAGGTTCAAATTAAATCGAGACAGTTTTTTGAATGCAACATGGACTTGGAATCTTCCGGCAGGGAGAGGAAGTTGCAACTTCAAGAGCTTGAGGAGTTAAGGTTAGAGGCATATGAG